>NQII01001023.1:332963-345865 GCA_002778355.1 Clitarchus hookeri | reverse complement strand
CCCAAACCTATCACATACGATAGGTACAGACTTACACACACGTAAGTACATACATACAAAATAAAAGGTTAACTGCCATAAAAACTTTGTTAAACCAATTGGAAAAATAAGTTTGCTTCCCGTATCACTTAAACTATACAACGTTTAAAATCGTGCGCGGTTAACTATACAATTCAGCATAGTTAAACGTTGCGATCAATTATTTTTCGTGTTGAATATGGCTTCTAACGCGCGCAGGTAAAACTGTGGTACGTGTAACACGGAGCAGCGTATATCTGCTGTCATCCTTCTGCAGCCTATAAGCGGTGAGCGCTGCGGCCGGCCTCTGTGTGTGCTACGGAGAGTGTTCGTAATTAATGAAGCGAGCTTGTTACCGAAAAAACCCTTCTTTCTCTCTCTATCTCTCTACCGCCACGCCACCGTCATGGAGATGACGCCGCCAAATCCAACATTCTCCTCACCCCCTACCGACATGTGCTTTCGTCAATCTGTACGAAAGCGCACATAGGTGCGAAGCTTGCACTTAAGGGTACATGTTCTATGACCCTCTGCATTTTTAAATGACTTTATTTATATTTTTTTATGTTATATTTAGTTTCATTTTAATGCAATTTAGAATAAAAGCAACGTGCAGAAATGTATATATATTTGAACTATTAAATCGCAGATTTTTTGTTATCCAATTTTATATTACAACTAGGCACAATTAAACTTCTGTTGAAAGAAAAACTTTATTCTATTAATTGTTCTTGTAATTGGAATCTTTGCCTACAAAGGAGATAAAAATAAATTTTAAAATCGATTACAGGTGAGAGATATTTTGGGTTCACACAATTAGTGTTCTCTCAATTAGAGTGATTCTGTGGATAAAATATCGGGAAAAAGACATCGCTGTTATATTTTTTTAAGCATTATTATTAAGAAATTATTTCAGAAATTTACTTCTAGTGTACATGCGTCTGTCATTGTCAATAAAATATTATATTCATAATTGAGCAAGTTTCATCGAGAAATAATAATTTCCAGTCAAATCTGGTTGAAAAATTCTTAGCACTCTACATAAAACGCAAAATATAAAATCGAACTAGGCAAACAAATTACAAAAATTCATATTTTCAGATGACTTTTAGTGATTTGTACCACGTGACCGCTTGAAATAAAAGTTTTTTTAGCGTAATATATTATCAATATAAGTTATTTTGTAATTAAATAGTTACACAGACTTTCTTTACGCACAGTAAACTACTTATCTTTAACCATTTTCTATTATTAGGTGTGTTTTTTTATACTTATACAGAATTTCGTGGGAAATAATGCAGTATTAAATTCCAAACCGATTGCCGTTAACATACTACAATTGTATTATGGCCTTATACGCTTTAAATAATAACTTAATGGAACAGAACGTAGTTTAAGAAACATGTGTTTCAAAAACAAATTTTTATTAATTTTAAACTTTACTTTAATTTTCTTTTAATAATTTTAACAATTAAGAAAACTTTGAAAAAAATTTAGTTTTATTTATTTAATTGATGTAAAATTAAATATTAAAAAATATAATCTTAGTAAAATAATTGTTGTGTAAATTTATTGATGTATGCGACAATTTTTACTTGACATAAAAACAAACACAAACTCCACTCTTAAACGGATAATATGAACCACATATTTTAAGTTACAACGCTTCAATGTTTAGACTTAAGAAAAAGTAATTTAGTGAAATAATTTTTTATAGTTTCCTAAACATTTGTTTATATTAATACGAAATGTCCTTTAGAGCAGTTAATTTGCTAAAAAAAAACTTCCCGTATTTCATAATTTTAAAGTGTGTGTAAATACAGGTCTAAATGAATTCCATTTGTAAATTCGTGAAATAGAAGAAACTATAGTTTCACGAAAATCATTAATTTCTTAAATTGTTTAATACTAACCATAACTTTAACATCATAAATATTTAGAATTAGCTTTATTCGTTTTTCAGTCTTATGACTTGTAGAATCAATTCTGTTGAATGTGAACGATTCAACAACATTAATTTAATCGATTCATGTTAAATACGTTATTTTACCAGTATAATGTTATACACGTTTTGAGTTTGAATTTCACAGCCCTATTCAGTAAAACACCAGTATACACGGAATATTATTTTTTTTATAAAATTATGTTAAAAAAAATTAAAGCAACACGTTTAAACAAAATAAATATAATTTAAGAGTATTTAAACTTTGATTATTGGGCCTACGACTATTTCACACGGATTATAAAAACCGGCTATATAGGATACAAGTGGAAATAACTGAACAGTTTAAAAGGCTTTCAAGAAGCTGAAGTTACTTTATACATCTTTAGAATATTATATCCTTTTTCGTCATGACATTAAATAATATTCTAAAAAAGAAAATATGACAATGGAGGAAAACTACTTTTCAAAAAATAATAAAACAACCTACAGGAAATTTATATTTTTAATATGAGAATTTCAAATTTGAATGCAATTAGTACGTTAGGATACATCTGAAAATAACTTCTCATATTAATATAATGTAATGAAAAATATTTCTTGTGAAGTTATTGTAATGGGCTCGCCCGTATTTTAGTTTTAAATTTTGAGATAAAATTTAAGTCAAAATAGCCTGAAATTTAAACCCTTTCCGCTGGTGAACTGAATCACGATTTTTAACCCATCGGTCCTAAATTAATTTACAAGCTCGTAAGTTTAAATTGATTATTTTTTTATATCGAGCCTGTTTCTTGCAACTGGTGAGAAACGTACTTCCTTTTCGAAGATGTATGTGTTAACCATTCACAAATGAAAGTAACATAAATTTCGACAAATCAGATCTCTCACAAGGAAGACACTCAAAACACTGGTAACTGATTCCTCGCTGAGTACAGTGTTGACAATAGATATCCTTCTTGTGTAACATGTCCTCGATCATGGACACAAAGATTGGACTAGTTGATGAAATTTCAACATGGCACTCTTGTGAGTTTGATAAACAATTTAAAGAATTAAATCTTTGTGTTGAATTGCATTTTTCTTTATATTTGTATGATTTAAAGTTTTGTNTGATAAACAATTTAAAGAATTAAATCTTTGTGTTGAATTGCATTTTTCTTTATATTTGTATGATTTAAAGTTTTGTGTTAAAATTCTCATATCAACGCTATGAAACGTGATGAATGTTGTTTTTCGTATGATTTCGAATATTTATCAAGCCAACATCTATACCATAACACGAAAGAATTAAATATCGTCACAATCTCGAAAAAAATTGTTGTGGCGCTTGGAAAACCTTAACGTGCAGTTCTTGTACGTTCCTCCCTGCCCCGTCGCCTCCCGCTACTCGGGGTCGCAGCGGGCAGTTGTGATTGATTCGCTCGCCGGGTCGGAGGGCGTAGCGACACGCGTTAGCAAAGAAATTGACGCGGGGAAAGGAGGGTGGTGAGGAGTGAACGCGCCTTAACACATAAGGCGGAGAAGGGAGGGTGAACTCCCCTGAGCGCCAGCCGCCAACAAAGCCAACTTAATATCAAGCACGATGCATCAGCCTCACGAGGAAGGGAAGGAAATAAATAAAAAAAAATAACAGCAGTTTGAGGAGGCTCGTCTACTCCTTGATGCGTGAGGTAGAGCGATAAGCCTGCCGCACCTACGATAATCAAGTACCGTCGTGTCCAAACACACGTGGCCTGCATGAACTCGTGGCACGTCATAGGCGTGACTAGAATTTCCCAATTTTATGGTAATGCTACTCCTACTCCAACGACCCATGAGCCAAAATCTTAATTTAACGTGCAGTGATGCCAATGCTCCCGCAGATTTATTTTTGATGTTTCCTTCCCGGGCGTTGCAGTCCGTTTTATTCTAGTACAATGAAACTGACAAATAAAACAAATAGAGCTCACACTACATATTTTTTTAGGTGTTTGTGAGCCACATTAACGTATATTAGTGTTTTATTAAAGTATTTTCTCATGGATGGTTCTATAAATTCGTAAACCACCTCCTGTTAACGTCCCAGGCACAAATGAAAAACACGGGTTGCAGTGTATCTAAAGAAACTGCTCGACATATTTAACTAATTTTCTGCTAACTAAACCGGTAAAGCCAGTAAACCGGTTATATGGAATGTTTTATAAGAGAAACTGGGTACGGTTGTGCCAGGGTACAAAAGTGACAGTCAAAATATTAGCCAAAGTATACGGATTAGCGAGTTGTGGTAACGGCGAAGGGAGGGACTTGCATGTCTGAACGTGTGTCACAGTATTGCGTCAACCGCTGCGCGCTGCGTACGCTAGGAGAGACCCGCATTTGTTTTTGACAGTCAAAAGTAAGTATTTTTGTTCGATTTCTTTTGATTATTGTTGTTACATATATACAGATTGAGTATTTATGTTATTTATCTATATAAAAAATACATTAGTTAATAAAAAGCAGTGATTACTTTGTTCATAGATTATTTCATTTTGGCATGGTGTTTGTTTTTATGAAAAAAAGTGCGTTGGGTACGGTTGTGACATTTTTTGTGGGTATCGTTGTGACATAAGTAAAAGTTGTGTTTTATTGTTTTAAATGCCCAGACAACGCTCGCGGAAGACCGAAGGGGGGAGGTAAGACATTACTCAATACGGAAATGCATATATTGAAACAGAACTAGGTGTATGTCTGCGACAAGCAGCAGAAATGTTCCAATTAATCGAATGTCCTTGTTTAGATGTTGATACAAAGATGTTTATTTTTTTGTTGAAGAACACATTGTCGTGTTTTTATTTCAAAGATTTAGAGGTTACATTTATTAATGTTTTATTTTTAATCTTTAAGAGTTCCTGTAAAGCTAGTTTCTATCTAGAAAGATAATTTTGATATTTATGATGTTAATTAGCATTTATTTTATATTTTGATAATGTATAGTTATGCTGGTTTCTAGGTAAAACAAACATTTTGAGACTCATTGTAATGTGAAGAATGGTTTTAATAATTACCTATTATGTATATAAATGCTATAGTGCCTTATTAGTTATAAGTGATTGGAGTGTTCCCAAACATACTATTTTCTGTTCATTTCTTTTCAAAAGAATGTTATGTAATATTAATGCTAGAGAGTTGCAATAAAAGTGATTTCAGACCATTTCAGAGTATTATTAAACCTGTCACTTTCGACCCCAAGCACTGTCACAACGGCCCCTGGGGTGTGGGCGGTTGTGACATGTTCCCTTTTTTTTTAACTTGCTCCTGTGTGCAAACTATTAAGTTAAGGGATAAAGTTTTAGTTAATTATATGTAGGGTTATGTAGAAATTATACGAAAAAGCACTTTACGTTTAGCTAACTGGTATACATACAAAACTANAATTATATGTAGGGTTATGTAGAAATTATACGAAAAAGCACTTTACGTTTAGCTAACTGGTATACATACAAAACTATGGCCGATCAAATGCAAAATGGCACAACCGTACCCAGTCTCCCCNTTAGCTAACTGGTATACATACAAAACTATGGCCGATCAAATGCAAAATGGCACAACCGTACCCAGTCTCCCCTATAACATGTGGCTGTGCGTAGCGGTGCAATTACGATAACATCCCGCCCTATAAGTGAGATATCAATTCACCGTGTCAAAAGGTTATTTTTAATATACTGTGCACAAAAAAATTTAGGGAAGCATGATTTTGGCCGATTGTAGCACTAAACCAGGTATTGTATAAACTGTCACTGTTGTTTGTTCTTGTTCCGAAATGCTGTCCAAAGTCAAACAATTAATGAAATTAAACATCATAGCTATTCCTTCTACGATATTGTGAAATATACCTTTTTATGTGGAATACTTAAAAGGCGTATCAATGAGGGATGTAGTCTAGCACCGACATCTAGTGTCTGTAAGTGACAAGATCATGTTCGTAGAGTTTGCGTAAGTTCAGTCATTCCCAATGCGGTACCTAAGGCAAGCGGAAACTGTTCGTGCAATCACACTATTGCAGGAAGGATTGACGATTCGTACAGTGGTGCATAATTCAATTTTGTTAAATCTGTTGTAGGTAGGGAATAAAACGATTCAGGGAAATATGAATGTACACTAGGAGACCAGGCCAGGGTAGAATGAGGAAACCTTAGGCCAAATAAGACCGACATGTGGTTAACGCTGCACTTCCGACAGCGCAGTGCTACTGCTCGGGACGACCAAAATGATCTAAGGGCAGGAACTGGTGCAAATACCAGTGACCAAACCGTTCACAATAGACTAAGAGAATCAGGTTTAAGGACATGAAGGCCTCATAAAAGCCTGATATTAGTGCCTCATGACAAGACAAACCGACTGAGCTTTGCACAGACACATCAAAACTGGCAACTTCGACAATTTGTCTAGGAACTTAGGGTTTTTTTGAGGAAAAAATTTATAATAAGCTGGATTTTGGCAGACATCTCTATTAGACCTTCCTAGTCAGCATAATACAAGTCCGGACCAATATAATTGGAGCNAGCTGGATTTTGGCAGACATCTCTATTAGACCTTCCTAGTCAGCATAATACAAGTCCGGACCAATATAATTGGAGCTTAGGCCACCATACTGGAAAAATGGTGGCCAAAATAGCTTAACGTTTTCTCTCTTTCAGTTAGTTTTCGCAAAATATGTTTATGATGAAAGGTTATATACATTATACTCCCTACGACGCATAGTTCGTGAGATACATGCTTTGGACGGATGTCAGTTTTCCATTCTTCCTCTATATAATATACTTTGATACTATAATAAGGAGGAAGCTTTTACGTGTATATAAATAAATATATATATATATATATGCNTATATATGTACATGATGTTTAACGTGTTGACTGCAACTTTTTAAAGTGTTGTAATATGTATAAACCATTTTCTCCTCTCTCAAAACCTCCTCCCTTCACTCTGCCCCATATTCTCACTTCTATGATCTCGACAATGACGTTCATAACATACATATCGAATAGGTACAAATTATGTTCCCGAAAACAGTAACGTTATTTCCTAGAATCCCAGATCAATAAATTGTTTTGTAAACTTTTACTGAACGAAAGTTAATTCCATTTCCACACCACGCAAGACATAGGATTTTTGTCACGTTTTATTTGCAGCGGAATTTTCAAGAATGATATGATCACTTATCATTATTTTGTAACTTCACTCTTTCTGTAGTGCAGCTTCAACAAGCGTCAAAAACGGTACTTTTGTCTTCATTGTCTGTAATTTCAGCGAGGTTATCTGGACTTTCTACAACATCACAATCAGTATTATCATTGGGCAGATTATTAGGAAAATAAATTCCTTAGCAATAACTGCATATCATGAAACATTTCAACCCAGTCTTTTTATATCCGCAGGTAGATTCACAACATTTAGTGCCTTTGCAAGATGACATTTTCTTAAGTACATCTGGCACTGTAGCATTATTGGTTGGATCGGCACATATAGATATCTTCATCACCTTCAAGCCCCATAGTTTAGGTGACTTCTCAACTCGCCATAGTTTTACTTAATAGTAGACTCTATAATAATGATGTCTTGCGAGCTCTTTTGTGGGTGGTAAAGAAACAAAGTTCAGTCGGTGTTTTGTCGCAGATCTACGAAATCACTCATAACGATATTCATGCAAAGAACTGCATTTCTCTGAAGCTTCATACACTGCCATGAAAAACTTGCAGACTGCTTCATGAACTGCTTCGTGTTATGAGTATGGACTATTGAAAACTGATATTACATCTTTGAAGTCCTTGCGTTCTTTAACTAGCGTGAAAACCTCCATGTTAACTTTTTTGAAACGATCAGACACAGAATCGCACCAACTGAACGCATGAAGAAAGAGTATGTGATCATGCTAACTTCCTTGCAATTATGGATGCTTTGTTGAAAAGATCTTATTCTCCAGATTCTGCTTTCCAGGCTGTACGAAATATAACTCACGTTAAAGGGGTGTAAGGTCTGCCATCAAAACCAGTAAAACAATGTCTTCTCCGACCACGACTACTTGCATCATGTGACTAGAAGTTACGATTTATATTTCCGTTTGTGTTATTAAAGTGTCATCATCATCGTTTGCTACTTTTACTTCAAACCCTTGTAGAATCATTTTAGGAGACAGCAATGAAATAAGGCATTCCTTATTTTCATTAATTGCCAGTAACTGTACTTGGCTAACAGAAGCAGCAATGTATTCACTCACAACGAGATAAATAGTTTGCTGTAGCGCAAACCTTCTCTGGCGTTTTGCTACCATTGTACTTGTTCAAATTTAAATATATCCATCAAACGCTACTCTTGATCCACAGTGTATTTTGACATAAGTGATGTAACTGGTACATGTATCAATTGACATTACACCCTAACTCCAAGTTAAATGGAGTAGCAAAACCCCACCACCGATTATGGTCGGAGAGTTCTCTATTGCCAGCTTTGCATCATCTTTTACATCATCATACACAGGTTTCAATAACGAATTAAGTTTGTATTTCTGAGTTTTTCGCATGCCATGTTCTTTAAAATTGGAAAGAGGAAAATGCGAGAGCTCAAAATTAAGGTACTTTTGTAGTTTTGTTACACTTGTTTGCAATATTGAAATCCTCTGTAACAGCAGAAAGGGATCAACTGGCGGCACAATAGTATCTGTAATTTTGAAAGCAAATGTCATGGTAGCTAAAGGCAAGGATTTCCCAACAACTTTGGACACTGCTTCTTTACCCACTCCATAAGCATTGCAAATTTTACACTATTGTATCCCACAAGGCCAGTGTTTATATACATTAAAAGATTCATTTCAGGAAATGGAGAATATAAGTTCAAATACTCGAAAATTATGCTAACATCTTCGTCATCTTATCTAATACGAGAGTCTTTCATTCCAATGTGTTCATCAGAAGATGTACAATATGCTTGAGAAAACATTAAGCCAGCATTACAAAACATATTAGTTGCGTGCATAAATGGGATCCATTTCGACATTATACTTTCGGTCATTCATCCACCATGTGTTAAACCCTCTATACTTTTCATGGATTTCATTAGCGTCTGTTGAATAGTCATGTCACTCCACACTCCTGCGCAATACTTGTCCAATCGTCGAATAGTGAAGAGAGTTTATATGGTTTATCTTTAATATGCTGTACAACACATTGTTCATTTCAAAGCAACACTTTCTCGCAGATTGATCTGACATGATTTGGCATAAGCAAAATGACCACAAGCAGGGGAAAAGGGGCAATTTCTTCCGCACAATTCAAAATAAGTATGTGTAAAACTGTAAAATAATTTAATTGTATTTTTGGTAGAAGATGATCATCTAACTTTAAATAGGTGTTATCGCTTCTTATTTGTACCTTAAAAGTAACCAGAATTTGATATGCGATGAGTGGGTGATGGAGGGAATATTTTTTTTATGATGGAAATATTTTCCCAACGTTAAAAAAATAGTAAGCATATGCAGGCATTGTTAGAGATATATTAATAAGCACTGCTTATGCATATTCGGTTGTCTCAGATGATGGTGTGAATGAAACCAACGGACAGAAAATATTTATTTTATGAAATATTTCATTAATAAATAAATTCCAGACACATACATCTATAACAATTATTGTCTTCTTCCCCCTCCCAAAATGCACCATTTACAAGAATTCACAGAAAAAACACATAAATATATCCACGATAATATTCCACTTAATACAAGGCTTGATAAACACTTTGTCATTTTTTCCATNAAAAAACACATAAATATATCCACGATAATATTCCACTTAATACAAGGCTTGATAAACACTTTGTCATTTTTTCCATTATGGAAACTGCGAAAAACATTCCCTATAGTTATCGCTATAATATTACTTTAGCGTATTTTCTTAGCTCTGAATAAACGTTATACAGTAGAGAAGGTAAACTTGTTTCGTTCATCACCACAATCTTTAAGCGAACACATTAGGCAACATTCTCACATATAGTTTCAAAGAAGTAGTACTTCAAATACACTTAAGAGACAAAAAAACTGGTACACCTGCCTAATATCGTGCTACACCCTCCCCCCTTCCAGCCAACCACCCCGCCCGCCGAACATTCAGAAGTGCTACAAGACGACGTGGCGTGGACTCGACTAATGTATGAAGTAGTGATGCAACGAATATTCGCATTCGCATTCGCATTCGCGAATATTCGCATGTTTTTGAACATTCGCATTCGCATTCGCATTCGCAAACATGATGCCAATATTTTGCGAATGTATTTGGCAATGAAAAATGAAAATGTTTATTAAATAATAATGCAACTCCTATGATTAAGACATTTTTATTTATAAACATATTTTTTATGTATAAGAGTGTATTTTAATGATATTTGGGAAACAGCCTTGTAGTTATTCACTAGATTACATAACAGAAACACACTCTTGATATTCTCTTATTCTTATTTACCTAAGCAAAATCAAATTAAGGCAGGTAATTTCTTAAAACTTCTAAACTATATTATAAAACAACTGTATGATCAAATACCATTTAACTGCTTTAACAAAAAACAATGGAATAAGAAACAACCCAACCTTATTAATTATAGAAATCAACTTTAAATGAGATATTTTGTAAAAACACTAAACAATATGCATTTATGCGACCTAAAGAGTATCTTATTCAAATATGTGAGATCTTTTAATGAACTAGTAATCATGTTTAATTTTAAATCAAATCGACTTCTTAATAATAGAGTTAAAAATATATTGTGAAGAAAAACAAACAATATAATAATATTCTTTTCCATTAAAACAAACATGTTCTTAACATTTTGTTAATTTTAACTTTGGTACTCGCACTAACTCACTATTTATATAATTTTTAAGATATCCATTAAACATTAATTCTTGAAATCGAAAAATAAAACAATGAACATTTTTTTTATATCCAACCACAATTAAGTGAAACACTTAGTAATTAAATAAGAGTAGAGGAATATTAAACTTCAGAAATAGAAGTTTTAATGCCTTTTCTCCTTGCAGCGTATTTCGGTGGGGTGTGTAAAGAATACCAGCCCCACTAAAGACCCTTTCGCTAGCCACACTAGTGGGTGGTGTTACTAAATATTGCCTGGCTATGGGAGAAATATTACCATCATTCTTATTATTTACCGCCCACCATGTAAGTGTATCTGCATCATTTTCCACACGTTTATCTAATAAATATTTGTTGATGGTTTTTTTTATCAAAACTTTTATAGGGTTCGTACATAATTTTCTTCCTCTTCACTTTCACTGGAATCCAACAGCAATTTCATGGTGTCTCTTAAAGATATAGGTTTCTCTGTCAGACTGGCACTGGAACCAGATGTTTCAATCCGATGAGTAGTCATTCTGGCACGCTTAGGATTTGAACAAGACCATAGGCTTGATTCATCGTTTCCAATTGACACTAAAATATTTTTCACAACTTCATCTCTGGTTGAAGAATTTTTGAAAAATTTGAATTTGTACCTTGGGTTAATAAAAGTTGCCGTAGCAAACAATACGTCATTTTCCAAATGGGAAAATCACGCTGTATCAAGAGCATTAAGAACTAAAATCGTATTCCCAACGCATTCGTCGGTCACATCAAATTCCCCTTATTGAAAAAGGTTTCACCTGTTATCACCTTAATGACTCCTAACAGAAATATTGGCTGCACTTAGTTATTTTGTAATTTCTTCAAAAGGTCTGGCAAAGTTATTATTTTTTCTACAATAACCCACTCTTCGGAAGTTAGCTGCGAAATCTTGTTATTCTGGGAAGCATAAATACATAAAGAATCTTTGTTTTTCATAATACGCTCTAACATATACAAGCTGCTATTCCATCTTGTAGCACACTCTTGTATGATTTTCAGCTTTGGCTGATCAAGTCTTTCTTGTAGAGCAGCCAGTTCATCTTGAGCTACATTTGAGTGATGAAAATGTGTTGCCATCTTTTTACATTTTGCAATCACTGTTATAACGGAATCTTGTGCCTTAAACCCCTCCTTGACAACCAGCTGAATTTGGTGTGACGAACAATCAATGTCTCTAATTAGTAACAAGGAAATACCTTTTTCATGTTTGTGCCACCATCTCTAACAATGCATTGCACTTTTTCTTTAGGTATTTTCCAATGCGACAACATGGTTTCAAGTTTTATAGCTATATTTTCACCAGTATGTCGGCCAACGTTAAATACCTCTGCGTTTAACACAATAATTTTTCTCTCAAAGTTTTTTGTTATACCATGATATGTAAAACTCAGCAAAGATATTCTTGAACAAGAATCAGACCAAATATCAGATGTAAACGCCCATTTTTCAAATGACTTAATTAATCCCAAAATTTTATCTTTGACTTTGCCGTAGAAATTCTCACATATAAACGAAGAAAAATGTTGTCGGCTTTTTATATTATACGACGGACAAAGATGGTTCAATAGTCTGACAAATCCAACGCTTTCGACAAAACTAAAGGGTAAGTCCTCTAAAGCAATCATTTCGCTTATTAAATTATCAATTTCCAAAGACTTGGCATTGTTGTTATCCCACTTTTTTGTTTTTTCGACGCAATCAGTCAAAGACATTTGTTTCAGGTCGGTTTTCGTACATTGTCGCGAAGTGGAGGCCACAACACTTGTTGTAGAAGCATTTCGCTTTTCATTTTCCCTATTCTTTAAAGCATTATACTCGTTTTTATGCAAAGCTTCCAGGTGATTTCTCATAGCACTTGTTGTTCTTCCTTTGCGCGAGTATTGTTTATTACATATTTTGCATTTCACATTTTCAGCATCACATAATGTAAAATAAGTCCAAACTTCGCTAACACACGACCGCTTCTTTTTGAAATATCACTTATCACTGTACAATTACAACAATAGAATCTTTTCAAGTTAGAAACAAAAATTAA
>NQII01001023.1:189897-332905 GCA_002778355.1 Clitarchus hookeri | reverse complement strand
GGTGCTGGCTAATGGCACCTTGGGCTGCTGTTAGAGGGGTGACACAAAGGCATAACTATTGTCCAAAGTTACAGTGACCTGTACATCTATGAAACCTAGCACCTTTTATATCTCCTCGGACGGTGGAATGAAGCTATCCCGTGCCCTACACACATCTCGGCGAATGTTTACGTCGGGGAGGTGGGGGGGAGATTTCAGCAGGTTGCTGAAATTACCTCAATGCTGGTGGCTGGCGTTGTCGAGCTGTCTCGGTGTCTCTCCCGGGAAGTCCTGGGCTCGATTCCTGGACATGTAGTTCTCTCCTCGTCGCTCATCGTTCCTCGTATCTGACTCTCTCANTCGACGGCTGCTCCCACCTGTACTATACAGGTTGGTGGATAGCAGGGTACGTAGTAATTTGTTATGGTGCTGGCTAATGGCATTTTGGGCTGCTGTAAGAGGGGTGACAGAAAGGCATAACTATTGTCCAAAGTTACAGTGACCTGTACATCTATGAAACCTAGCACCTTTTATATCTCCTCGGACGGTGGAATGAAGCTATCCCGTGCCCTACACACATCTCGGCGAATGTTTACGTCGGGGAGGAGGGGGAGGTTTCGGCAGGTTGCTGAAATTACCTCAATGCTGGTGGCTGGCGTTGTCGAGCTGTCTCGGTGTCTCTCCCGGGAAGTCCTGGGCTCGATTCCTGGACGTGCAGTTCTCTCCTCGTCGCTCATCGTTCCTCGTATCTGACTCTCTCGTGACTCCGGCGTAACTCCCGACTCCGTCGTAACTGTCTTGTCGCTGCTGCTCCGTCGTAAACGTCTCGTAACTCTCGCGTAACTGACCTCAACTGTCCTTCACTCTCGCGTAACTCTCTTAACTGTCGCATAACTGACTTAATGGTCCTCTGTGGCTCCTGTATATATATGTTTCTGTTCTATTTTCCATATAACTCGGGACTTACCCTCTCGTGTTTGCGGTGGGATAGGGGTAGGCGGGGTGCACTGTTTTTCCCCGATTAGTAATTTCTTGTGGCGAGGGGCGATAACATGCCCGGGACTCCCCGCGTTCGCAGCGTCACGTCGTGACTCAGGCAACATGACAGGTGCAGTTGGTTCGAGCTCGGGGATTCCTCTGGTCGTTAGGCCATCGGTTTACGGCGTGGGTAAGAATAGCATCGCCACTACTGGTAGGTATGAGCGGTACACGTCAAGGAAACCTCAAACTAAATCTTTACGAAAACATTATTAGCAGCCCACTTCATTCAGTAAGCCAGCAATCAAGATTTGTTTACTTCGTTCAGAGTCGGGGAATATGGGCTACTCTCGGTTTTAACATGGCCGCCCGGCCGGCTAGTTCTAAAGGGGCGGTAAAATTCGAGTTCGCAGGCACACGCTTTTGGTGACATATTTAAAATACCAACATTCGCATTCGCATTCGCATTCGCGAATGTCGGAGGTTAATATTCGCATTCGCATTCGCGAATGTGGAAAAATCGACATTCGTTGCATCACTAGTATGAAGGTATGCAGGAGGCAATTCACACCATGAATTCTACAGGGCAGTCCAAAAATCTAATATGTGCCAATTTGAGAAAGGGTTGTACGTCTATCACGTTTAATGATTCTCGTCAGTCGTCGTTTGTCCTGTTCTTTCACGATCTTTTTCCGGCCGCGGCAATGTCGAAGATGTGATGTGTTACCAGATTCCCGATATTCACGGTACACTCGTGAAATGGTCGTACGCGAACATCCAAATGTAATCGCTACCTCGGAGATGCCATGTCCCATCTCTCATGCGCCGACTATAAAACCACGTTCAAACTCACTTAAATCTTGATAACCTGCCATCGTAGCAGCAGTAACCGATCTAGCTGCCGACCGCTTCGCGTTACTCTGATTGGTTCCATACATCTGTTATTTGTATACGCACGCCTATAACAGTTTTTTTTTTGCTCTTCNATCGCGTTACTCTGATTGGTTCCATACATCTGTTATTTGTATACGCACGCCTATAACAGTTTTTTTTTTGCTCTTCGGTGTACTATAGACATTGCTACCAATGCAGAAAATAAAAAAAATTCCGCAATTTTATAATGAAAACGTAGTAGTGGGTTTGGTGCAGTCAGCTGATAGCTGTAAGTAGAATAAAATTAATCGAGTAACTTAAGTGAAGAAAATGTAATTAAACCTCTAAAATTTATTTAAGATATCTAATATAAAAAATCTCCATGCGCTGGTAATAGGTTATTGGAGAGGGTTGGGGCACAGGAGGTAACCTAAGTGTTTGGGAGGGGGGAAGTGTTGGAGTGAGTGAGTGAAGAGATTTGAGCGAGTCTTAACAGCTAGGCCTTGAGTGCCGAGGGAGGGTTGGAGAGAGAGGAAAATAGTTTTTCGTGTATTACAAAACCTTAAAAAATTGCAATGAACACACCAAACAGCATGGGCATAAACAAGTAATATTTTCCTCCTTATTATGGCATTCAAGTTTATAATTAAGGAAGGATGGGAAAACGAGCATGAGTCGAGTGCCTGTATCTCACGAACTATGCGTCTTAGGTAAAAATGGTTATAGCAATCCTTGTAGGAAATATTATGAACATAATATGTTGTACACAATATTTTTGCGAAAAAAATAACTTTAATAGAGAAAGGAGACAACAACTGTTTATGGCCGCCATTTTTTCAATATGGCAGCTTAGACTCCAGTTGTATTAGTCACGACTTTCAGTATGTTGAAAGGAATTTCTGATAAATACGTTTGCCGAAATTCAGCTTATTATGAGTTTTTTCCGCCAGAACACGAAAATTGATCTAAAGTGACTGAACTACAGAGCGCGGCATATGTTTGGCGCTGGGTCTGTCATGGTGTGAAGTGCTATCACTTTCGATGGCCGAACGGACCGTGTGGTGATCCGACACAGACTTACTGCTACCAGGTACACAGAGAAGATTGTACTTGATCATGTTATACCCACTACAGCGGGGATGAGGCTACAGTTTGTGCTGCAACAAGACAACGCTATGGAACATACGGCTGCTGCCCGCAGAGCTGCCCGAAAGGAACTACAAATTCAAACCATAGATTGCCCACTTTGAGTACCGTCTTCATTCTCACTGTGCACCAATGCGATAAGCCAGACCAACGAGTCTGACGTAGTCCTAGCGCCCCTCAGACAATTCAAGAATTTGCTTATAATCTCGTCTACGAATGGAAGCTCATCCCGCAAACAAAGGTGCCTCGACTAATCAAAACTGTGTATTAGAGTTCTAATGAAGTCATACGGGTAGATGGTTTCCATACAAGATAATGAAGGGTTTCGTAATGGGCAAATGTCACATGAATGGGACGATGATTCCACTTTGGTCTAGGACATAGTTTCATATATCCGCCTGCAGCATCCATTTGTACATTGAGACTTACATAATGTGCGTGCTACTGTTACGTAAATGTTTTAATGATCTTCTGACACCTAATATATCACCGTGTGCACAACTCGTTTAACAATATGGGTGTTTCAAATCATGATGCTCCTATTATTTAAGCACAATATAAAGCACAATGTAAATTAATTTTTTATAAAATTCTGATAGCTAATTTAACAAACTTTGAGCTTGTCCACTAAGGCATGAAAACCTATGTTGTGCGATGCAATGAATATTAAACATACATTCGTTTTACTCGGCATGTTTTGTCCCAGAATTATAGAAGTATACGCAAAAACTTTACGTACGAAACAAACTTTGAAAACATATCTGTTTTTAAGCATTTTCTTGTATTTATAGTAAAATAAATATCAGTTTTGTAACACCAACTTTTTGGATATATTTGGTTGTTGCCTACTCTGAGGGGCTATCGAGATTCCAACCTTTTTGTAACATTCTACTGGTAAAATATTCTTACAAATAATTTATTTTCACTCTGTTGGTGTATGTTGGAATTTTGGTTCAAGTTGCCCTTGGTATGTCTATGCTTCTCCACTCGTTTAAAGAGGCAAATTAAACCCCAAGCAGCTCTGTAGGAACTGATATTCTCAAGAATATTTCGCCCTCCACGTAGTTCGGATAGCATCTTTAATTTCACGTATTCATCGACCCTTTTCACTTGTAATAAGCCACGGTACTCTTTATGATTATAGGTCTGTTAAAATTTTACATTTTTTAGTATAAATCAGTGAATTGTGCAATTAGTATCAGTATCTGAACTTTAAAATTAAAGTGATCTGCATCAGTGAAACCATTAAAAAATTGCAGAGTTGTAAATGGATAGGAACAAACAAATTATTCCGGTTACTGAATTCTACTGATTCAACGATCATTTCGGCTGTGTGTCGGTGAATCCAGTTACTCCGTGACTTTGGTTTCCTGTTCATTCACTACTATATGTCAACTTATTAACTATTATTTTACTGAATTATACGACTTATTCAGCTTTAGAACGCCACTATATTTAATGTAAGGATTTTGGGGCTTATTCCCTCAATTCAGATTGCCTTGTTGGTGAAATTGTCCCATTTAACTATGCACGCATTCAATAAACTAGATTAGGAAAGTCACTCAGAAAACTAACTAATGTGAATGCGAAGAAGTATATACAATAAAAAATGCCCTCACAGAGTGAGTGAGAATAACGTAATGAAGGAGAAAAATATACTGAACACAGAAAATTGTTAAGAGAAAGAAAAATGAATGGCAAGAGAAGCATCTGGTGAATAAAGATAATATGCATTGTGGAACATCTGCTAGAGCAGACAACAGCCTGACAAATGGTAGAGGATTATGGAGGAAAAAGTTAAAATAAAACGCGTCCACAGACGGAAACGCTACTTATAATTTTGGTTCGGCAATACTATTATTGTTATACTACAAGAAGGTTTCACAGGACGGAAACACTATTAATAATAACGATGCAATATTACCACATTACATCGGAAATACTGATATTGTTATACTATAATAAGTTTTCACACTACAGAACAATGCTTATATTCTTTAGCTCTGTATTATTTACAACTAAATACGAGATAGTCAAAGATGTTTTCCTGAAACAGCGACAGTTTATTTGAATTTTTTGTAAACGCAGTTGCTTCTCTTGTGTACAACTTTTCTGTAATCTTTATATAAGGGTGCATTCGTCGGCTATATTTTAGCAGATATTATTGTTAATTTACAAAACGACTCAAACTTTTCAAAAGTTGTGTGATTTTCTATGAAGTTACTAACCACTCCTGTGAAAAATTACTCTCAAAAGTGCTACAAAATAATTCCCAATGTGTATTATAGCAGTAAAACGGAGCGACGTAGAAGAAGCAGGTAATATAATACATGACAGAACTTTAAATATTTGAATTGTAAACCACTTCGCGAACATCTGTAAACCAATTACTATACAAAAGCAATTTTTGTTGATAAAATTTTAACGAATGCAGCCTTGGTTATAATAGAAAAATTAAAACTTTCAAATCACGTGTTAAATAAATTTATTCCATATTGTTATTTCCATGTGGTTGTTATCAGAAGGAGAGTGTTCATAAAATAAAATACAGAACATGTGTAAAATTTCAAATTGGAGCTCATGTTTGTTTACATAAACCAGCGGAAGCAAACGGCTTCTTCAAATAACCATTATTTATTTCTGATAAAATTACATTTACCTATAGCTATTGGTGAAAACAAAATTTTTTACATGTAAAAAAAATTATTAAGTGCACCAAATTTATAGTCGGTTTATTTTTTACAGTGCCTGACAGTTAAAAAGAAAATCAAACTTATGTTNTCAAATCACGTGTTAAATAAATTTATTCCATATTGTTATTTCCATGTGGTTGTTATCAGAAGGAGAGTGTTCATAACATAAAATACAGAACATGTGTAAAATTTCAAATTGGAGCTCATGTTTGTTTACATAAACCAGCGGAAGCAAACGGCTTCTTCAAATAACCATTATTTATTTCTGATAAAATTACATTTACCTATAGCTATTGGTGAAAACAAAATTTTTTACATGTAAAAAAATAATTAAGTGCACCAAATTTATAGTCGGTTTATTTTTTACAGTGCCTGACAGTTAAAAAGAAAATCAAACTTATGTTGNATTAAGTGCACCAAATTTATAGTCGGTTTATTTTTTACAGTGCCTGACAGTTAAAAAGAAAATCAAACTTATGTTGTATTCAATAACAGGTTATAATATAATCATGAAATAATAAAATTATTTCAAAGTTCACTTCTGACAGAGTGGCAAAAGTCCTGTAGGCGTTGGAGTGTTGTCCGAGAGGTTAGTTTTCAAAATAATTACTTCTTATAGTAATTCGTACCCATACATGGAAACCATGGGTACGAGATACTATCTTCAAAAGTATTTAATTTCGCCTTCAAAAATTGTGTAAAAATATGTGTTAGAAAAAAAAGGTGTTATTTTCTGTTACGAAGAAACACTGCTTTTAACGAATACTTTTGAACAAGTATTTAAAAAATTTCGATGACTTTAAAACTTTAAGAGGTGAAACACTATTCAGTACTTCAGTCAAATATAGTAATGACGCCTTTAACAAAGAGTAGAAATGTGAGCACCGAACGAGGTGGCGTAGTGGTAAACCTTAGGGCTCGCATTCAGGATGACCTGGGTCTGATTCCCGGGTTGACCATCCTCAGTTCAGGTTTCCATGGTTTCCCGGAACCATTCCAGGAGAATGATGGGATGGTTCCTTCATATACTCCATGGCTGAGTCCTTCCCGGTTCCTTCTTCTCTAAGCAACTTGTTTCGTCTCTAATGACCTCGCTGTATATGAGACGTTATGCTCTACTTTCCTCCTAAGGAGACCAGTTTATATTTCCTCTATAAGCATAAGCATTTCATTATAGTTTTCAGGTCCACTAGAAAGTTTGATAAAAAGAAGTCGCTCCTTTTATGTATATCCAATGACAGCTCATACAATTTAACCCATCAACAGTTGTCTTATTGGTGCAGGGGGAGGGATTCCTGTAATACGCAATTAATACTATAATATTTTACCAATTTCTACACAAGAGTTCATATGTCACCCACGGATAACTATGTTGTATTTTGCCTTTTTTGGGCACAAATACACAAGTAAATATCTAATTCAAAGACGACTTGTGAGTTAGGTCCATTATGTTGTATTTCCTTTCGTACGGTGAGCGTTTCAATTTATATCACGATACATGTTATAGGAACCTGCTGTTTGAGTGGCTTCAAGGAATGAAAAGAATTCTGCGAAATTCTGTGTTTGTGATTTAAAATAATACTGTTTTCTAAGTGATCTCGAGTGTATGCAGCAATGTTGTGCCTCGTTAAGAGGGCGTAACAGCAGTATCTTCTCTGGTTTACATAACGTTTGATACCTGCCAAATGCTGAAGTTTGGAAGTAGGTATTGATTCTGCTCTGCGGCGTGAGGTGCCAGCACTTGANCCAAATGCTGAAGTTTGGAAGTAGGTATTGATTCTGCTCTGCGGCGTGAGGTGCCAGCACTTGATGCTAGCCCTCAAAGATAGGGCGTAGGAATACGTCGACACTGCTGTCTCTAGGTCCAATTTACTAATAAATTACACTTTATTTGTGAGTTCACATAATCGAGTTTTATTGTTGCTTGAACAGGTTAACTGGTACATGAACTCACGAGACAAACTCCCCTCCCCTTTTTCTATGTAGGCTACGTATGGTTTGACGCCGCAATTGGCGTCCTGGGGGGGGGGGGGCAGGATTCTTCACACCTGGTGTAGAACTACTTATCTGACACTGCGGCGCTGTCTTCCCTTGGCTGGCGGCTTGGAACTGCTCCGGTGCTTGGTGGGGCGTCCCGACGCCTGGCCTCGAAGTTCCTCATTCTCGGGTCCACATAGTACCCAGCGTTTGACGAAGTCTGACTGACTTTAGAGCCTAAGAAGGGCGGCGTGCAGGGTGAACTGCCGGAGGCTGACTCGTCGACATCGTGATGCATTCTCGATTCTCGACTGACTCCGGCTGACTGACTCTGACGAGCTAGGCGCTGACAGACTAACTGACTGAGCAAGTAGCGTGTGGCTTCGTCCGGTTCCGACCCGGACGCCTCGCTTCAGGTCCCCCGACTGACTGATTCGACGTATCTCAACTGACTGCCCCGTTTCTCCCCCCTTCATGTGGTTTTGTAGCGTCCATCACCATATTCAACTTCCCCTGTCTCCGCACGTGGTCCGGGGTGCTTGTCGTCCCCCGGGTCATAAATAACATGGCTGCTGCTCGTGTGCTCCACAGCCGGCCTGGTGTCGTCCCTTGGTTCTGGCCTAGAAGTTTATTGTCCCGTTCTATGCGCACGCCCGCTAAAAGCTCTCATGGTTTATTGCAGTACAAGCCCGGGACAGAAGCAGCTGGTGGTGGGATCTCGGTGTCCCTTGGGCAGCTGCAAAATGCAGCTGTGTCCGCGCCCTGGTGCCTTCCGTTGTCTCCGGATGTCGTCTGCATGTGCAGGAACAGTTGCACGTGCAGAAACCTTTGGTAGCACGCCTTTGCAGCTGCGAGGCTCCTAGCGTCACTCTCCCAGCACGTCCACAAAACCCTTAATCCTTATTGCAGTCGTCTGCCTGCAAGCTTCGCCAGAGCGTGTGTTCTGACGAATAAAATATAGGGACGCAGAATGCGTCAAACTCCCCACCGCTCTCTTCATCAGTGCACGCTTTTGCATTTCTTCCTCTTATGGTTGTCCTCTGGGCTAATCGCGGTTCTGTGCGCGTGCGGCGCTGCGCTTGCGTTGCTGGGAGACAGCGAAAGCAGCTGGGGCAGCCTTCTGCTTCTGACCTCGTTAGGGGTGGAGAGGGGCGGTCCCCCTCCATACTCTGTCGCTTGGCCCTGGCAGTGCATCTGAGGGAAAGTTAGGGCTTTTGCGTCACAAACCAGTTTGTGAGGTGCACACCCTCTTACAATTTTAGAACATCGCAGGCCCGCAAATCCTAGGCAATGCTGGGGGGGGGGGAGTTGTCTCACACTTTGAAAATTGACACCAAGTACAAACGAAATAAACCCTGGTCNTCGGCCCTTCAACACGAAAAAAAACACATCGTTTTCTCCTCCGACCTTGTGACTCGTGACTCGTACCCGAAAGAAAAAACTTACAATGGCTGAGGCTCTAAATCTCGAATTCTAATACATAGTTACACCTTTTTATCCATGTAACTCGCCAATGGTAAACGACAAGCAANGGCTCTAAATCTCGAATTCTAATACATAGTTACACCTTTTTATCCATGTAACTCGCCAATGGTAAACGACAAGCAACCATCGGTAAACCCTAAATAACCATTGCTACATAATGAGACTTATGATGTGAAATATCGGTAACAATAATAACAACTCTCAAACCTTGCGGTAAACGACTGGTATATAATTGCGCCTTTCTCTGGGTTAACNAACATCGGTAAACCCTAAATAACCATTGCTACATAATGAGACTTATGAAGTGAAACATCGGTAACAATAATAACAACTCTCAAACCTTGCGGTAAACGACTGGTATATAATTGCGCCTTTCTCTGGGTTAACAACGCTATGCATGGCCCTGGCCGTGACGTGAACACACGTTATTTATGAGGGCAGGTAGGCCTCACAAAACAAACTTCCTGGTGGTCTTTTACTCGCCCTGACTCTGGCGGTAAAAAAAACTCATATTCGTATTTCGGCTGGCGGCTTAACTCTCGAATTTTACCTTACACCCTAACCCTTGTTAAACATAACACCAACTCTGACGAGCTAAAATCACGCGAATTTAAAAGTATTTTAATTACCGCGACACTGCCACTTTACCGCATAAAACCACTACATAACTTAAGAATTTCTTACTAAAACTCTAGGCTACAGATTTCAAATAGACCGTAAAAAATTTTGCCACTCGTAGAAAATTTCTTCAAAAATTTTATTTCCGAACTTTAAAATCTACGGTTAACCTATAAACAAGTCACTTAAAAATAATTTCAGTTATCTCGGACTTTTTACATAACATAACCTTTCGTTCTACCCAACTCGCGCCATTGAAATAAAACATTTAATTTTCCCGATNTCAGTTATCTCGGACTTTTTACATAACATAACCTTTCGTTCTACCCAACTCACGCCATTGAAATAAAACATTTAATTTTCCCGATACTCATCCTGTAATCACCACGCGTCTCGCGTCTCACACATCTGCGTGGCCATTTCGCGCGGCCTGCGAGAGCACCGTAATTGGCCGGAGCTTCGGCCACTCCCGGGCCTTAAACCTCGCAGATTAAAAATTACTAATTCTTACTCGTTTTTCAAGCGATGCTTACTGACCTACGGACTTTTTCTGTAGTAAAATGTGACAAAATATAAAAGAAATGACTGATTTAAAACCATGATTCTCGCCCTCAGCGACCTTACGCGAAGTATACTCGTCACCAGCGGTCCACTCATAGAACAAAAACGTTTTATAAAATTCAGTTAACGTCATAAGCCATGAAATTAAGAAATTAAATAACTCACATATGGTTCTCTACACTATATTTTGTAGGCAGCTTTTTCCCGTAGCACTTTACATACTATATACCTCCAGTAACAAGTATATGAAAATTAATTCTTAGCCACTTAACGAAACTTTGGCGATTTAAAAGTATTAAGGTTATTGCCACTGCCTGTGTAGTGACAGGTTGTAATTCTTACTGGCATTTCTTACTGGTATCTGTTGGGTTATCTTTTAACACACTCCCTGCTGCCTGATGAGCGGTCTGACGGGGCAACGATACACAAAACGACACTGCCTCTGGCAGTGAAGTACACACACTCGTAAACAATGCTTTACAGTGGTAACCAACATGTACAACCACTGTTGATACATAGTGGTAAACAATAAGTAAAAAAATACAAACATCGGTGAACATCTATTAATTGGGGACACACAAGTGCAAACAATCAGTAACTGGCGAACAGTGCTACTGATGAATTTAGCTCGGGTACAATGAGACAGATGTCCTGCCACTTTTGTTGCGGACTTTCGTGGTTTTCACTGTGCATGTTTGAACACATAATTACATTACAACATTGACTTGATCAGTTGGCTGAAGGCCTCTCCACACTTCGTACTGGGGGTTTTAAAATTAATGAAACTAATCGGTCACTTTGCGATCGGTAAACAACATATCTTCTTCTGCACGGTCTCGCCTTTGTTTCTCTATGTGAGTGGGGTGGTGTAGTGTGGTAGACACTTTACCTGGTGCTGACCACCTTCACGGCCCCTGGAATAGGCGGGGCCTGGAGAAGTCCCGTCGGTTGTTTACTTACAGCCGGCTGGACTCCCCGCAATGTGTGTTTGGACCGTCTGCTGGGGGGAGGGGGAAGGTCCCCCCCTCCCATCTCTTGTTCAGTTGACGTCCGCGGGCTGCTGTTTCGTCCTGCCGATTGGTTGGGTCTGCATAGTACCGCCTCACCTCGCTGAAGTTGTCTGGGTTCGACTCTTTGCCGATGCAGTCCGCTTTCTTCCTTCTTCATTTTCTCCGCGGTCGTTTCTTCTCGCGTTTTACCTCCCATGTCTATCCCCGCGCGCGCTGGAGTTTCGGCCTCCTTCATCATTATTTCGTGTTGCGTCACACTTCTCGTCGTCCGCTTCACATGGGTATTCCCGTGCGCACTAGGTTTCGCAGCGCTGAAGTCGCCTTTTAAACTCCCGTGCACACTCCGGGGTTTGTTTAACTTCGGGCACCGACTGTGCGATATTACTGGGTTTGTTTTGGCATCTTGCGTTTACCCCTATCTCGCAGTCTCTGTACCATATAGTGAACTATTTTTCCTGCCCTTTCTCTGCCGCTCATCCGAGTGGTCTTATGGCGGGCTGAAATACTAGTATATATGTTCGGAAAATGTCGCTATTCCCCATCCAGGGAATTAGTACTTACTTTGTCCTATTTTATCTTTCACCGGCACTCTGGTTACTGTAGTTTGTCGGCACGGTAGTTAACCTGTCCGCCTGAACCCACGTCCTTTTCACCATCCAGTGAAAGAGACCTATCTTCGCTAATACGTCCTCCTGCACGCTACTGGCATTCGCTCCACGTTTCCGCTCCTGTTCGCAAATTTCTCCCTCGTTTTTCTCGTCGTTCGTCGGCACGGTAATTACCTGACTGCCTGACACCTCGTACTTTTTCACCATCCAGTGAAATAGACCTTCCTTTCTTCGCTAATACGTCCTTCTGCCCACTACTGGCATCCGCTCTACGTTTCCGCTCCCATTCGCTAATTTCTTCCTCGTTTTACTCGTCGTTCGTCGGCACGGTAATTACCTGACTGCCTGACACCTCGTCCTCTTTCACCATCCAGTGAAATAGAACTTCCTTTCTTCGCTAATACGTCCTTCTGCCCGCGCCAGGCATCTCCTCCGCGTTTCCTCTCCCGTTCGCTAATTTCTCCCTCGTTAATTGGGACTCCTTTAAGTAATATTGCTGGACGTTACAGGGTGTTTTGTCATAGCCTCCCTGAGGTCTGTGTTTAGCCTGGCTGGCTCGTTACCATTCACCGCCTGGTGACCTAGTAACCCACGGGGGTTTCTATTATTCTCCACCATCCACCTAACTCTGCGCACGCCTGCGCCTGCCCTTTCCTCGTTTCTATTGTCGGTACTGGGCGCCACGAGGGTTAATTGTATTTTAATTTTATTTATATTTTATGACCCCCTCGAAGTCGTAAATGTGCTAGCTGCTTGGTCGGGGCACGGTCCCCTTTATCCCGGGTAATTAAGCTTCTCCTTGCTTCCATCTATACAGACTTCAGCGTGCCCCTTAGTTGGGCGCCAAAAATTGATACCTGCCAAATGCTGAAGTTTGGAAGTAGGTATTGATTCTGCTCTGCGGCGTGAGGCGCCAGCACTTGATGCTAGCCCTCAGTGATAGGGCGTAGGAATACGTCGACACTGCTGTCTCTAGGTCCAATTTACTAATAAATTATTGTGAGTTCACATAATCGAGTTTTATTGTTACTTGAACCGGTTAACTGGTACATGAACTCATGAGACAAACTCCCCTCCCCTTTGTCTATATGTAGATTACATGATACTTGGTTTGATGCTGCGATTGGCGTCGTGGGGGGGGGGCTGGATTCTTCACACCTGGTGTAGAACTACTTATCTGACACTGCGGCGCTGTCTTCCCTCGGCTGGCGGCTTGGAACTGCTCTGGTGCTTGGTGGGGCGTCCCGACGCCTGGCCTCGAAGTTCTTCATTCTCGGGTCCACGTAGTTCTCTGCGTTTGACGAAGTCTGACTGACTTTTCTCGGATTCTTCCCGCCGCACGTCCCACTTGATGGCCTCCGACTGAGGTCGACGTCGTGATGCATTCTCGATCCTCGGCTGACTCCGACTGACTGACTGACTGCTCGATCCGCGACTGACTGATTGACTGACTCGTTCATCGCACTGGCTTCGTCCGGCTCCGACCCGGACGCCTCGCTTCAGGTCCCCCGACTNGCACTGGCTTCGTCCGGTTCCGACCCGGATGCCTCGCTTCAGGTGCCCCGACTTACTGATTCGACGTCTCTCAACTGACTGCCCCGTTGCTCCCCCTTTCACATGGTTTTGTAGCGTCCATCACCATATTCAACTTCCCCCATCTCTGCACGTGGTCTGGGGTGCTTGTCGTTCCCCCGGGTCATAAAACACGTGTCCGTTGCTTGTGTGGTCCGCAGCCGGCCAGGCGTCGACTCTTGGTTCTGGCCTGGAAGTTTATTGTCCCATTCTATGCGCACGCCCGCTAAAAGCTCTCATAGTTTTTGTGGTACAAGCCTGGGACAGATGCAGCTGGTGGTGGGATCTCGGTATCCCTTGGGCAGCTGCAAAATGCAGCCGTGTTCGCGCCCTGGTGCCTTCCATTGTCTCCGGATGTCGTCTGCACGTGCAAGAACAGTTGCACGTGCAGAAAGCTTTGGTAGCACGCTTTTGCATCTGCGAGGCTCCTGGCATCACTCTCCTGGCACGTCCACAAAACCCTTAATCCTTATTGCCGTCATCCGCCTGCGAGCTTCGTCAGAGCGTGTGTTCTGACGAATAAAATATAGGGACGCAGAATACGTCAAGTTTACTTAAAAAAAAATTGTTCTCACAGTATCTTTAATTTTTAAAGTGAATTTTATAAAAGGTTAAAAATAATATAGATTGTACATAATCATAACCGTATCTGATCACAAATTATAAAATAAAATAAAAAAGGAAAATGTATTTGGTCTTTTAACGGCTAGTCATTACTGCAATGTAATTTCACACTTCACTATCNCTTCGTCAGAGCGTGTGTTCTGACGAATAAAATATAGGGACGCAGAATACGTCAAGTTTACTTAAAAAAAAATTGTGCTCACAGTATCTTTAATTTTTAAAGTGAATTTTATAAAAGGTTAAAAATAATATAGATTGTACATAATCATAACCGTATCTGATCACAAATTATAAAAAAAAATAAAAAAGGAAAATGTATTTGGTCTTTTAACGGCTAGTCATTACTGCAATGTAATTTCACACTTCACTATCNAAAAATAAAAAAGGAAAATGTATTTGGTCTTTTAACGGCTAGTCATTACTGCAATGTAATTTCACACTTCACTATCTTCCTTCACTATTTGTAGTTCCAACAACAATAATAAAAATCAGTTATAAATAAATAAACAAATAAAAACTGTGTTGTGAATTCTAGTAAAATCAGTATATTCGGCTCAAAACTTAAGCTATGATACTTTATCTTTGTCCTAGAATGTCATCTCTCTAAATAATCGCCCAACACGATTTTATGTTTTATTCGAACTGTACGGTTCACGCTGCCCTATCCTCCTTCCCTTTCGTCTTAATGCTAAGTCAGAAGAAGTAACCAGTATAGAAAATCATATTAAACTTTCCCTTGAATCGCATTTGTGCTACGCCCGTGGTAAGTTGGTTTCAAACAAATGCGTAGTAACTGTAAGTTCAATAAAAGAAAAAGCAATTAATCGATACGGCATTTTCGTTTTGCGTTAAAAATTCTCTCTTAGTCATCCTATAATTGCTTAGATTCACATTTATATGCTTGTTTATAAAAAATAGTTGATGACCAAGCTCTTATATCTTGTTTTGTTTGTTGGTTTCTGATGAATAGCGAACCGAACATCAAAATTTCCGCCTATAAAAACAGAAATTCTCGAAACGATACTCTTGATATTGTAATATTTTCTGTGTTATTCATTATAAGTAAAGTAAACGTCTCGATTTTGGGAAGAAAAAGATCGGCAGTTCTCTAAAGCTAATGTGTTGTCGAAATCCATGCCTTCGCGATCCGCAGGCTCAGTTTCGACATGGTGAGTGAGAAGTGTCGTGGCTATGTGTATTACATACAGGCACGACTCTTGCATCTCCGTCCTTTTTGACCTCCCAACACAAAGTAAAAATTTTGCTTTAAATTATAACATAATTTAAAAAAAAAGGGTATCAATAGTTTTATTTGGACGAATATTCAATTTACACTGTATTTTCTGAAATCAGTATTCTTCCTAGTGTTTTGTAAATGCAGAATTGGGCGAAAAGCTATGTTGTATGGCTACGAAATACTAAACAGTTACGTTTTGTGTTCGGAGCTCGACGGATAATTTTTATATTTCATAATGTTGTAGAAATTACTTTATTTTTATTTAAAATGTCTAAATTTATTGAATGGGCAACTTCCAACATTTTGTTAATAAATTTACAACTAATTAATTGTTTTTATAACGTGCTTTAGTTTAATATTGGCAAAGAAAACTTGTGTAACCATTATACAAAATGAAAACTTCTCGTTATTCAATATTTATTTTGCTGGCCTTACACAATTTTGAGGGTAAATGTGCGTCATTTTGTACATTATTGCTATTAAAATAACAAAATTTTACGTATTGTGCAAAGGTGACAGTGACGGGCCTATTTAGGTCACTGGTATCACAAATGTGATTAACAAACCCTACTTATCTCGTATAAAATGGATGATTCGATTATTAGTGCATGTAATAATTGAAGTAAGGGAGAATTAGTACGTTTAAAACAGGGTATGGTTGTAACAACTCGAATATTCACAAATTTATCCACGGTCTAATGAGGGGTACAACGGAAAAGACACGCGGCTTGCCGTAAGGACATGATCGGCAATGTGTGTCGCCCTCCGCGCGCTTTGTTCGCTTGTAGTGGGACCTGTTGTGTTTATTCAACCAAAAGTAGGTATTTTTGATCGATTTCTTTCTTGAGTTGCTTCGTAAATATTATAATTTGCGTTTTGCGATTGTTCCTACATAATTCGTGGATTTAAGTGGTAAGTAAACAGTAATTCATTTTTGTGTAGGTTATTTTATTTTGTCTCTGAGACCGTTTCATTGGCACATTGTTGGAGGGGGGAAGGGGGTACTGTTGTAACATTAGTCATATTTTTGTTTTAGATTGTAGATGCCCAGGAAGCGTATCAGGAAGACATAGAGAGATGTAAGCGACATATCACATTACAAAGATGCATACGACGAAGTTAAAAGTGGGAGTTCTTTGAGACAAGTAGCAGAGATATACAGAGTTAACCACGTCTCTCTGCTACGATACATACGAAAGAAAGATGCCACGAACGAAGGTGCCGAGGCAGAANACAGAGTTAACCACGTCTCTCTGCTACGATACATACGAAAGAAAGATGCCACGAACGAAGGTGCCGAGGCAGAAAATATAAGTATGGTATATGTAGCTCATAACAGAGACTTTTCGGAAGATCAAGAACATTTACTTCCCAAATACCTCATCCGTTGTGCAGATATATACTTCGGTATTTCTACTAAAGAGCTTACAAAGTTAGCATTTGAAATCGTCGTTAAATACAATTTAAAGATACCTCCATATAGAAGTTGTTTTGTTTGATTAGATACTATTTTACTAGCTTCAGATTTTTTTTTAAATACGACGTTAACTTGAAAATGTTAAATCTAATAAAGTGATTAAAGGAGACTGTTTAAAATGTTACTAAAATGGTGCCATANACGTTAACTTGAAAATGTTAAATCTAATAAAGTGATTAAAGGAGACTGTTTAAAATGTTACTAAAATGGTGCCATATTAATCTTAAAAAATGTAAAAGTACTCACATGTGATTTATTAGTAATAAAATTGATTCAAATGCGTGCATTGTGTATTATTTGTGTATGTTTTAACTTACCCCCATCACTGTAACAATCGTCCTTGGCATGGAGTCATTTATAACAGTTGGCACACGTTTTGTGAAACGTCTCCTGTCTACCAACTTCTGCATNTCGTCCTTGGCATGGAGTCATTTATAACAGTTGGCACACGTTTTGTGAAACGTCTCCTGTCTACCAACTTCTGCATCTAGGCCTATCAGTTTAATATAAATTTGTAGACAAATGAGTACTCTTCTATGTGAAGCGACTTATTGGTTTTTACTGCCAAAATGACAATACTACGAGCGATCAAAGCAAAATTGTTACAACCGTACCCATTCTACCCTACTTATTTATATAAACGTCACTGTATATACGTACACTAGCTGATTCCGCGGCTTCGCTCGCATGGACTACATAATTATTATTGAGATTTTTTTTAAAAATAAAGTTGAATTTAACTAAGTGTTAATATTCTATACTCTTGACGCTATTTAGGCCCGACAGTTGGGAGCCACTTTACTTGACGCTAGGCTGTGTACGCCCCACAGTTGGGAAGCCAATTAACATATCCAAAAAGTACGTAGCGTGTTTCGTTAATGCTTAGCAGCACAGATTATATGATGCCTGAAGGTTAAGGGGTTTGTAATAAGGTAGTCTTTTACTGTATTTATTTTGAAGGACGAATATATTGTCTCGAATTTAACACAAATACAATACATCAGCACTTAAGAGGTGTGGTAATGTAATAATTTGGTTACTCGGATTGACTGCTAACGACTTCTAACGACGTTGTGATGGAGGGGGACTTCTCTTGACAGTGATTGTATACTTAACTCTTGCTGGTACGATGTCAGCGGTGGAAGGTGAGCTCCGGCGATGGGAGGGCTTGGCAAGGCCGCAGTTTCTGCCGTCTCACTGTGGTGATGTTCTACTGACGTGGCCAGGGGTCCTAACCCCTGACCTAACTCTCTGCTCGGCGATCTTCGACTGACTGTTCTCTTGAACTAACGTCTCTGGCGGTAATAATTGACTGACTGACCTCTCTGCGCGGTACTAATGAACTGAAGCCCCTCTACTCTGGAAAAGGGGTTTTTATGCTCGCCAGCCTCCACCATTAATTGTCGGCACGTGTCGTCTTGTGGGTGGGGGGAGGAGNAGGGGTCCTAACCCCTGACCTAACTCTCTGCTCGGCGATCTTCGACTGACTGTTCTCTTGAACTAACGTCTCTGGCCGTAATAATTGACTGACTGACCTCTCTGCGCGGTACTAATGAACTGAAGCCCCTCTACTCTCGAAAAGGGGTTTTTATGCTCGCCAGCCTCCACCATTAATTGTCGGCACGTGTCGTCTTGTGGGTGGGGGGAGGAGATGTGGGGGTAGGAAGCAGAACAATGCCTCGTCCCTAGCTTACTCTNGATGTGGGGGTAGGAAGCAAAACAATGCCTCGTCCCTAGCTTACTCTCGTCAGCTATTTCTTCGGTGCGTTTCCACATTGTCCTGTTGTAAGCTAAGGGGCGAGGGGGGGTGTTCTCGTCACCAATATCCAGCTCGTCAGCTACTTCTGCCGCGGTGCGTGTATTTTGAATTCAGGCGAAATACACATGATTATTTAGTGATATCTCGTGAAAACTCTGCGCTCCACAGATTTCATGGGCTGGCTGGAGGCCTAGGGTGGCGAAGGGGGGTGGCAGGGAGGCCTACGCAGCAGGACGCGNGGGGGGGGGGGGGGGGGGGTTGTGGTCCAGCGTCGCTCTAATATCCCTAAATCGTCACACAACACTCTATGCATATTATAAAACTCAACGTCTCGCTGAATTAAATGGTAAAAATACTTATTAGTATTTCACATATATGCTGCTGCGGAGTTTTTTTTGGGTCTTTTTATTCTACGCAATCCTTTACGATATGATATTGTTANTTATTCTACGCAATCCTTTACGATATGATATTGTTACATCTTTAACGGTTTAGACAGCGTATTGCAAGAGAGCGCGCTGGCGGCAATCTGTTTTCCGACTTGATCACTTAAGAAAAAAATTAAAACTTATTTGAAATGTATTATTACATTATTTAACAATATAACATTTGTATAATAAATAACAACATATTGAAAACATCATTTCTCTTTCTCATTACATTATTTAACATGAATTTAACGAAATAAAAACAAAATATGATTTAGTTTTGATTAATTATTACATTATTTAACATTTTAACATTTGCATAGTAAAAAACATCATATTGAAAGTATCATTTCACTGTCTCTTCACATTATTTAAAATTTATACATCAAAATAAAAATAAACTAAAAACTGAATTAAAATGGTATATTTCATTATTTAACAATTTAACATTTGTATAAAAAATAACACATTGAACGGTAATTTCACTGACTCATTACATTATTTAACATTCATATAACACAATAAGAAAACAATAAAAACTCAATTGAAATTTATTGATACCAACCTCTCAGCCCCTCTCACCAATCTCTCAGCCCCTCTCTCACTACTCTCAGCACCTCTCACACACCACTCAGGCCCTCTCACCAACCTCTCAGTCCCTCTCACCTTATATCCCAGCCCCTCTCACCCACCACTCAGACCCTTTCACCCACCTCTTAAAAAATTGAAATCAGCATTTCACTGTTTCATTACATTATTTAATATTCATATAACAAAATAAGAACAATGTAACATTTTAATTAAAATGTATTATTACATAGCTGTGCGTGGTGGTTTCACCCGTCGTTTAATTTAAAAGAAATAGTATTATTTATAAACAATTTAGAGTACTTCGGCATAGACAATATTGGTTGTCATATTTTCGTGTGGTATTGTTATATACTGGTTTACGCCGCAACCTGATGTAGATAAGGCAATATATAATTGTCCGGGGCAAAAACATTATCCTCTTAAATCTATTCCGACATATTTAAAAGTTTGTGCCTGCGCTTTATTTATAGTGATTGCAAACGATACCTTTACAGGATATCGTATCATTTTTAAAATTAAATGGTAAATCGGAGAGTATCATCGGAATGCGAGGTATCAGTACCGTTTGACCAACTGCTGGCCCAGTCAAAACTATAGCTACTATGACATTGTTTCTAAGAAATTTCACTTGAAGTCAGGTTCCGTTTCATAAATTTGGTGGTCTAAGTTTACGTAATAAAATAATGGGATTGCCAATTTGTTATTTCAACTATTGCGGGGGTAGCCCACAAGAATTCAATGAATTAAAAAATTATTGAGGATAATGTACTGCATCTTCTTGATACATGACAGTATCAATGACAATGTAGTTTATGCTGTCGCCTGGTAGTTTAGCCATTATTTGATCGTTTATGGTGTCAACGCTTATATTCCTGGCAGCTAAAATTGCCCTCTCATACATCCATTGATAATTCTTCTTGCCGATATTGGCCACATCCGGATACACTCTACAGATAAGGTCATCAATATTGGTCACGATTTCTTCAAGGTTTTTATCAATAGCTATTTTTTTGTCTGATTCAGGTACTTTCCCGTCGCCAATCAAAAGAAGCTTTTTTTGGAAATCTGAGCTTCCTCCACCTAAGTGACTCGTCATGTTGGTATACAGCTTCAAGGATTCAACAGACTTCCACAATGGGGAAGATTTTAAGCAAGATTTAATACTATCTGCTCTAAATCCCCTAACTATTACAGGCAATTTTTGCCTGAAATCACCAAAAAACATCAAAGTAATTCCACCAATAACTTTATTTGAGTTTCTTATGTCTCTGATAGTTCTATCTAAGACCTCTGCGTGACCTCTATGAGTCATAGTGCACTCATTCCACATTATTAGGCTTGTATCTTGCAAGACCTTTCCCAATGGGCCATTTTTTCGGATAGACCACACACTGTCCTTTTCAAGTGATACCGTAAGGGGCAGTTTAAAAGTGGAAAGAGCCGTCCTTCCACCTGTCAATGGTATGGCAGCAATACCTGATGACGCAACGGCTATGGTTATTATTCCCTGTGACCTAACTTTCGCTAATATTAAATTGGTCACAAAAGTCTTGGAGCATTTAAAAAAAAGGTTTTACCTTCTTTAGCGAAAACGCTTTTTAAAACAGAATTATAAGCGAAAAGTTGAACACGCACTAACTTGGGTTCATTTTCGGAAATTCGTTTAAATCATATGGTCTCCGCAAAACTTCTTCTGAAGGGTCCATATTGTTAGGATTATTGCGAATCGGTGCCGGGAGTCTGAAATCTGTAAGAGATTTTTCGCACATTTCATGAATTTTGTCTTCTATCAATATAAGTCCCTCATTGTATATTTCATCATTGTATGGCAGTAGCGGGTCATGATTTTTGTTTCGAACTCTATTTATTATGTCCTTATACAAATTATTACAAATTTTTCTCCATAATTCGATTGGTTCTGATGGCTGACAAAATATTAAGAAGATACCAAATAACTCTCTAAGTTTTGCCACTGACTCAGAAATAGCTGCGTCTGAAAGAGTATTTTCCCAGTGTTCATCTGCTTCTAATAATCCTAATTATTTGCAAACGCCTGGATATGCAGCTAAAATAATGCCATTAGCTGTTTTAAGATGTTCGAAAGACGTTAATCAGCGCACATTCATCAATAATATTCTTAAGTAAAAACATTGTGTTTAAGTTGGATGCACATTATAAACTCGGCTGAAAGCTNTTGTATGGCAGTAGCGGGTCATGATTTTTGTTTCGAACTCTATTTATTATGTCCTTATACAAATTATTACAAATTTTTCTCCATAATTCGATTGGTTCTGATGGCTGACAAAATATTAGGAAGATACCAAATAACTCTCTAAGTTTTGCCACTGACTCAGAAATAGCTGCGTCTGAAAGAGTATTTTCCCAGTGTTCATCTGCTTCTAATAATCCTAATTATTTGCAAACGCCTGGATATGCAGCTAAAATAATGCCATTAGCTGTTTTAAGATGTTCGAAAGACGTTAATCAGCGCACATTCATCAATAATATTCTTAAGTAAAAACATTGTGTTTAAGTTGGATGCACATTATAAACTCGGCTTAAAGCTTCGTCTTTTTTGACGTGACAACGTCTTAAATTAGGTTGCGGCTGGGAGTCACTTATGAAAAAGTGTAACGCTCGGTAACGTTACGATGAGTCACCGAGGAGGGGTAATCAAGGGAGGGAAATGAGGGGAGGAAACAGGAGGGGAGCCGAGCCGGCCAAGGAGAAAGCCACCTTGCATGGAAGCAATTCCAAAGACGAACGACGCGGTGGAGCTAGCGTCGCAGTTTTACAATTAATAAATGTAATTAGACGAACCACAAGGAAATTAATAACGCGCTTGATAAATAAAGACGCTCTCGCATTACTAAAAAAATATGTTTAATGAATATTCGTTGCAGTGACAGATATTGTGTTTTTGACGTGACAACGTCTTAAATTAGGTTGCGGCTGGGAGTCACTTATGAAAAAGTGTAACGCTCGGTAACGTTACGATGAGTCACCGAACGAGAGAGAGGCCCGCCGAATGCCTTGCGTCTCTCTCCCACTCAACTATGATCGGTCTGCCGCGCGCGCAGCACTACGTTGTCACGTAAAATCTTCGCCCGTAAAACCGACTTTACAGGCAACCATTTTTTACACCAGGGTACCCATCAACATCTTGGACACGTTTTCTTCTAGAAAATATATTTCTTTCCCAGATGTAATACTGAGATACTTCATGATATACAAACAAAGTTTTTGCAAAATCATCGTTTCTGCAGAGCTCGAAAAATCCAGTGAGAGTAGATGCAGGAGGATTATTAACGCGATCCTGAAGGTTTTTATCATTAAAGTAAATTCTTTGTCCATTTTGCAATAGGACCACTAAATGAACGACTGTTGGGAAGTGTTCATGAATAGGAAACTGGAAAATTCGCCAAACAGCTTCAGAAGTGCTAATATAGCGACCATTAAGATATTTTTCTACCTCATCGTTATCATTTTGCACAGTGAATGTGGCTTGATCAGAACCTTTATGAATGTATTTGCATATTTATTTTATAGCTTTGACTGACTGCCAAAATTCCACGTTAAATCGTGCGTTGAAAGTTCGTAATAAAACTGGATTATAATGAACAACCCACCTATTGTCTACGTTCATATCAGTTCCTCTTAAAGGCAAGACACCTGTATTTCCCCCGCTGTCTGGAGCTCTACGTCTATAGATTGGGTAACCATCATCGCCAGTTTGTCTCAGAAATTAACCTCCTTGGATATTTTTTGGAACACATGCTTTCTTTCGTACATGGTGATGTGGCGTTATGTGGTCCACAAGGGCCATGGATCATGTTTTTCATGACAATGTTGTGAAGTTCAGGACCTTATTGTTTATCGGGTATTTCAGCCCATATTATGTCATCTATGGAATCTGGTCGCACTTTGTTTGTAAGCCATAGCAAAATGTGCGCATGTGGTAAACCTCTTTTCTGCCATTCCACGCTATAAACAAAGGCCTTTGTTGGTCCAAAACTATGCTTTTTTTGTTAAGAGGTCTATCATTTTCTTGAGTTTTAAATGAAAAACTCTTGAAATCAAATCATGTCTGTCTTTTGATTATTGATCTGAAAATAACTAAAATTTTGCCATTTTGGATTACAGGTGAAGGTGAAAATATCTGGTCTCCCGAAGTTTCTTACATATGTCATGGCGTCTTGGCTTTTTCATTCATATATCGTGGAGTTCCTGTAAATAAAGAAGGCAATATAACATATTGGACTATATTAGAAGCATTAACACTTTGATCGTTAACAACTGCGTCTCGTACATGTATATATTCTTCAGCTCTCAATTTTTTTTATTGCATGTTATGAATATAAGTCGTTCAGATATTATTTTTGCTGCAATATCAACACAATATTGATTAAAAATCCTCTAAAGTAATGTAAATTGTTCATATAATTTGTTCTCACCATAAGCCTGAAAGCATAAAATTGCATACATGAACTGTCTTAGGTCGTGCAGCACCGTTTTGTCGTTGAATGTTGATGCAGTACCCATCATCTCCTAGTGGGAAGGGATGATAGGTACACTACAATATCCCAGGGGATATTGTAGTGGGTCATACGATCTGTGTAACTCAGAAACTCTTCGAAGATGACCATTTCTAGTATTTAACACAATATCTCTCGGGCCTTTATCTTCATCTACCAAAAGAACAGCGAGTTCGTCTACAGTTGGCGCATTATACCGACCACGGTGATCGTTGGGAGATTTTAGATCAGCGTGTATAATTAGTTTTGGATCCTGCACTGGTCTGTTTTCAAGATTATATTTGGAACTTTGAATATAACTATTATGATCGTGAAGCTCTTTTTGCAAAGGGTTGATACGATCAATTTGTAGATTCGGATTTAAAGTTGAACGCAAAGATAGCTGATCAGCTTGGGAAACGAAATATATTTGCAAAAATTCGAGCTGCGCACTTTGAGCAGGAAGTAAATTTCCTATCAAGTGGTAAACTTGTCCGTGTATCTTGAATGTAGGCATAAAATTCCCCTCGTGATTTTCTTTGGCACCAAATGACGTCATTTGAAATAGAGTATTATATTGTCTTGTATGACATAAAAAATGTTTTGATCCTGAATGTATACTTAATAATTCTTATTTCAAAACTGGTGTTGGTTCCGGAACTTTAGGGATTTTTACTTTACCACTGCTGCAACATAAACCGGGCGCTTCAGTTTTCCATTTACGTGCTTGGCAATTGTTGCAAATATTANTACTTTACCACTGCTGCAACATAAACCGGGCGCTTCAGTTTTCCATTTACGTGCTTGGCAATTGTTGCAAATATTACTCATTCTGCCAATGTCAACGTCGTTTATCGTGGAAAAATGTACATTAGAGACATAATGAAAGGCCAAATTTTATACATTGATTTGCTTACGTGCTCTAATAACATTTGATCTTACTCGTTGTTGGATTAAACGCTGAGAACGTTCAGCGTCAGATTCGCGAGCACGGTGAAGTTCGTGCATGCATATCAATTAATCGCTGAGATCGTTCAACGCTAGATTCCCTAAGCCGGTTTTGTTCTGTTATGTTACGTTGGCTGTCGAACCTATTCATAGGCTCATTTTCCGTTTCATTGTCACGCATAAGTCTCAAACGCTTTGCTGTTGCAGAATGCTGAGAAAGCTGAGATTTTCTTCAAGGCATTTTGAAATTAACAAAAAAAAAAAAAAACACAAAAAAAAACGTGGTTATACACTGAGATAAAAAATGAAATTAACAAGTTCTTTATAAACATTTTATGAATTTTTAGTGTTCCAATCAGTTATTTATTCCACTTGAAGAACTGTTTTCGTGGCAGAAGAATATTAAATCAAATTATTGTAGAAATGTATTTACAACTAACTATTAAAACAATCCATGAACTTAGTTTTATATTCTTACTTCCTAAGTACAAATAAAAGAAAAATTAAATTCGGAAAAACGAAGGTAGTGATACTTATACCTGAACTGCAAACCTATCAGATAANACAAATAAAAGAAAAATTAAATTCGGAAAAACGAAGGTAGTGATACTTATACCTGAACTGCAAACCTATCAGATAAAAAACATAAACTGTAAGTAGTTTATGAAAGTAAAAATATAAAATGTTGCAATTATTAAATATTTGCTAACTCTTTTCTTTAATTTGTCCGAGATAGTGAATTTGGGTTAACATTTGCGAGACGGTCTGNACAAATAAAAGAAAAATTAAATTCGGAAAAACGAAGGTAGTGATACTTATACCTGAACTGCAAACCTATCAGATAATAAACATAAACTGTAAGTAGTTTATGAAAGTAAAAATATAAAATGTTGCAATAATTAAATATTTGCTAACTCTTTTCTTTAATTTGTCCGAGATAGTGAATTTGGGTTAACATTTGCGAGACGGTCTGTTGTATCTATTATCACACTTTGGACGTTATAGCTAATATATTTGAGTTGGAAATATGTGATGTGGATAAACGTTAGAATTGCTTAAATACGATTCACGCGTGTCTCAGTTTCTACGGAAACAAGGAGATGGGTTTCGAGAGAACAATATGGCGTATTATTTATGTAGACGAACGATTACCGGCCGAATATAAATTACTTGTACTCCAAACAGTTGTACATGAAATATATGTTACTTTAAAAAGTATGCAGATCTCGTGGAAAAATATTACTATTGGCATCTGTTTGTAAATTCGTTATATATCACCCAGTTAAGCGGTTCATTTCTGGCTGGTAATACCTCTCATAATATTCGACAGATGGCGCGCACAGCGCGTCACGGTGAAGTTTGAGCCGCTGTTTTTAGATAACTGATAGCTTCATTTTTTAATTCATTGTTCTTATATTACAGGCATGAAATATATTTCAAATTCGTGTCATTTTGTCAAATTATAAGAAAAAATAATTAAACAATATTATGCAATATTTCTGTATGATTTTGGAATTAATATCAAGGACGTGTTGAAAGCGGGGTTGGAGAGGGATGATATGATGTAAAAAAGCTTTCTGAAGTTAGCACAACTTCAGAAAACTTTTCCGCATCGTATCGTTCTATTGTACAATTCAGTTTGAACACCTATACATAACTACATTATCACGAAGTTTAGTTTTTAACACTAACATCCATTGTTTTGTGACCTTGTGAAATAAAATGTATTAATAAATGTAAGAACTCTTTCTCATCCGCGTATTTTCTGCTTTTGTGATGTGCATAGGCAGTGCACTCAGAATAGCCAACGTAATTTTAACTTTTGTTCGTTCGTGCATCAGCTGATACAAGATTTTGTAAATGGCACTTTGTTTGTTTCGTATACGTAAAATTGCCACTCACTGACTGTCAGAAAGTGGCCTTCTTATACCGTATGCATCATACCGAATTACTAAGTACTAACCAACTAATCAAAAATAAAATTCAAAATATAATAGATAAAATTATGTATCTTATATAAGTATTGACAAAGTAAACGTCAATACCTACTTTCTAGTATTGACCCACCAAATAAAACAAAATGAAAATTATTCAACCAAAACTGTTATATTTACAACGTATATAAGCTCAAACAAATTCCGTGTAGGACAAGACTGTTGCGAAGGGAGCCTACCATGCGTCTGAGCCGCGCGGCATGGTACCTCGTAGACGTGCACAGTTCAGCTGCTCTCGGTAATGCTCGGTTCGGCCCTTGTTCGGCTTTCGTCGGGTGACCGCCCTCGGGCTCCGACTCACCGCATCGCATTGCCCGCCCGCGCTATTACTTAATTTTCGCTTAGCGTTTTTTCTGACTTTCTTTTTTTTTTTGCTTGGCTACTGAGGGTAGTATCGTGATGTTGAATAGCCTATAACCTTCGTCAAGAAATGAGCTATCAAATGCAAAAATTATTTTTCAAATCCGACTGGTAGTTCCAGAGATTAGCGCGTTCAAACAAAGTCTTCCGCTCTATTATATTAGATTAGATGAATTCTTCTATTATAAAAGTTTAGCTAATTTTTAATGGACTGAGCAGTAGTAGAAATAAAAATCATATTTTTTTTTTTTCCACCTTTGACTGTAGGTTACTTACCAAGTTCTTATTAAAAACAATTGTACTTCTAACGAACGTCAGTTATTTAAATCTTATTTCCATTTGTCCCCGAGACATTTAAAGAAGGATATTTGCAGGAAGTGGGGCCATAAACCCGAACGTAGTAATATGCGAAAGCGGAAGGCTATCCACCGAGTGATGAAGTAGACGTGCTCCAAGTTTGCTGGAAAGCGCGCGTCCCTTTAAAACTTTCCATGGGGAAACACGCACACACGGAGAATCGCGGATACGACCGACCCCATATACTCTCCTCTTCCTAAAGAACTTGCTCTCGGGGAGAAAAAGAAGTGAAACAACGACAAATAAGGAAACCGGCAAACTAGTTCCAGCGCGGCTACAGTTCTCTGAGGAAGTGATTAATTTACCAGGCTTCTAGGCCCTGCCCATGAAGTATGCCCCATGACTTGAAACACGTGTGACTGCACGTTTTGAGAGACTCATGTTTTGAACTGAATAGCAAAGTTTCATTCATGCCACTCAATCAGGTGCCGTAGGCATGTTTCTGGCGGCGGCAAAATATCACTGCATCTCTAAAACAGAAGAGGAAAATGTATCTTTATGGTCGCTACAATCTGTTACAGAACCTTTAAAGAAACTTTATTGTAATTCAGTTGCCTTTATAAATAAGAGGTATGAATACATATCGCAAATTGCAGCAAAAAATGTAAATTAGTTGAAAGTGAACTATATAAATGTAAAATTTCATGGACAGTGCTTTTATACGAACTAATTTCTTAATAATTTGGTTCGATTTATTTTACAATACAAATATTATATATACGCTAAATGTTTCGTGCGTGCCCATACAAGTAATTACTGAAAACATTCTGAAGTTTGTTATGTTAGTGTTTTAATCCGTTGTGAGTTTTTCAGTCCATAAGAAGTCACGTTAATAAAGAGGGGAAGTCGAAGTACTGCAACAACTCATGACCTAACACATAGTTAATGAACTACTGTTTATTTCGTATTCAGATGGTTGATATATCACATTAATCAGGACATAATTTCATATGAAAAATGTTTTAGCGGAATCATGATACGTACAGTTCGTAGCTTAAAACTGATTTATTTTTCTGCCCTAACGATCCGAGACAATCCCTTGATATTACACAAAGTTTTTTAAGAGTACAGTCGAACCGATCGCTCGCAGGTCACTAACATCACAAGGTATCGGCATCTTCAGCAATTATGTACTTTATAATTCTTCGTAAAACGCATATTTTGTCTTAAGCATTATTCTAGCACATACTGCGTGCGTTTTCACGATCGCTGAGACCCATAAACATATGGTGAGATTTTAGTAACTATGTAATTTTAAATTATCAAACTTCCAACGAGTTACTCAATAATAAAAATACTTGTGGTTTCTGTATTTTTTTAAAATACAGAGGGATGAAATGTTTGCGACGTACGGTATTTTTTAATACATAAATGCCATAAGGTAATCATTCACCGTATGATTTTCTGCAGAGATAAGACTAATAAATAAGAATGAAGGAGTGTTAACTTGTTTTAAATTCCAAAAATTGTCACTTACATCCACATATTTTATTTTACGTGCCATAGTTTGTTGATATCTGGGTTGCAACTGTATCATTTTGAATATTCCCTAAAAATTATTGAATTCTAAAAGTTAACTGATTTCAGTGTCTGCACTTACTTTGTTCTCAATGAAGTCCTTGAACTGCTTAAACCTTTGGCACTCTCTTGCTACAAAAATTCATTCTCCTTCATTATTCTTGCTTGGCATTTTGACTACTGTCCAGACCTCTCCCCAGATTATTCGGAAACTTCTCCTACTCTTGTGAACATAAATTTTCTATAAACCATAATATGCTACGAACACATTATTAATGCGAAGGGGCGACGTAGCATTTATTGTTGCACTACTTTTGGGGATTTGAAAAGCCTCGGCTACAGTATAAATAATTGGTAGCCTACTTTTAAATTGTTTTTTTTTTTTCGCATATTAAAAGAAATTCTTCCTACAATATACTTTACCCTATTCGCCTCCTTTATGTACAGGGAGGGTCGTGGGGTACGAGATACATTTTCCAGGCACAGACTATAAGTACCTTGGGTGTTAACTAGGGGTATAACAATAACCGCCTCTCAGTAAAAGTGTTAAAATTTTGCGAGAAAACAAACAAACATATACTAAACTCAGAGACGGTGTCCCCACGAGTTGGGGGCCTTATGGGCGAATTAAAGTACTCTTGCTAACTGCTGCCGACGTCATGTGGGAAGGGGGACGCTAGGCGTCGGGGAATGTTCTTTGAGCTGGCGACGCTTATTCATAGCTGTACTTGTAGTTCTGGGTGTTCCGGCGGTAGGTTGAGGTCAGGTACATTGGGCGGCCCTTCACAGGCCCTCGCTTCGTTGACGGCTCTCCACGACTGCTGTTCCGGGTTCTCTCCTCAGCGAACCCACAACACGACTCATTCCCGCGACTTCTCGATCCGATTGATCCTCTGCCCTCTCTCCTCTCGGCGTGGTGCCCCTCGTAAGGCCACCGCTCGACTCTCGCTCTCGGTATCCACTCTGCACCCCGACGTGGTGATCCTGGCGAGCCTCCACCTGACCGTCGCCTTCCGGCGCGGAATATTACTGGCCTCTACATCACTGATTCTGCCGGAGTCCGATCCCCGGCCTCGGGTGACTGACTGACTCGACTGACTCGCATTCCAGCGTGGTGTTACGACTGACTCGACTTGTCCAGATATGGAGCTTCTGGCGAGCCCCCACCCATCTGCCACCTCACGGCGCGGCCGCCGCACAACTGATTCCTCAACCTGTCGGGCCTATTTAACTCCCCTTCTGTGACCTCAGATCCTCACACGTCTCACTCGTTTTGGGTGGGGGGAAGGGGGGTTGGGACCCACGGGAACTGCCAAACACGGTCAGCCCTTTTCTCGTGTACCTGGGCATAACCTTGGCATGTGTTAACTGTCTATCCACCCTCGGGCTGACNCGGCGCTTCTTAATACTTACCATGCGGCACGCGTCATACTATAGATGCTTAAAGGTGTTTATCCACGCATTTTCATGTTTTTATGTTATGTTGGCTAGTGGACATGTATCTAGTTCATAGCATTTACTACATCATCGTTCGCAAAATTAACTGTTTTGAAACACGAGGAAAAAATTTGAAATATTTATTATGAATTCTATACCACTTTTAAGCAGAATATTTCCTGTGGCGAATATTTTACTTTTTATATTATTGAAAGATTTCCTAGTTTTAAATTTAGATTAATAAATGAATTATTCAATATATTACAATATTTTAATAATTCATTCAACCAATTTTTAAAATCTGTATATAAAACTATTTGAATCACATGAACATTTTAACACATAACATCTAAACTGTAGCGGAAAATTTCCACCACAGACATAATTTTCCCCTATGAAGTTGCCCTGTAAGACGTGACATACACTAGTAGCAAAATTTGTTTGGGCCAACTTTGGAATATTACGTTGGCCCAACGCCGAAATGTCACTCTGGATTACGTTGGTCCAACTATCTTTTATGTTGGTTACCAACTGAAATGCACTGTTGACCCAACATAAATTTATGGTCGTGTGTACTATTAAAGACTAATGTTACAAAGAAACATTCATGCAGACATTTACCGACATGTTTTGGCTTTGGTAACGTTTTGGCAATATGTATTATTGCATACATAATGACAACGTTGGCTGTCCGGGTTTTAAATACGTTTTATCCATTAACACAAAAAAAAGCATTTATCCTATTATTATTTACTACTTTTAGCTCAACATTTTTTAATGTCTGATTTTAACTCGCACTATTGACATATATACAATTTCCAATGACCTAGCATGTGTGACATTTGACAATGTTTATGTATTTTGGCATGTGATGAGCTAAAGTATACCACAACTTGATGACAAATTCACAGTACACATGTACGCGACATGCTAACTGAAAATCTGCCGCTTAGGAACCGAGGCGCGAACTGTCGATCCCTCGACTACAAGTCGGCCACTCTTCTCCTGAGCTATGAGTGAAGAGGTGCTCTGAGACTACTCTAACTTCTTGTCAGAAATAAATAATAAAGCACGTATTACAACACTGGAGCTAAATATACTCTGTTATATTGCATGTGTATTTAAGTCAGATTATACAACTATAAAAGTGAATTTAAATAATACCAGTTACTATACATATTTTTTTCAAGTTATACCTAATACACAACCAACGAAAGCCAGTTCATTTCTAAAGAATCTCTGTGCCCAATTTTTTTTAACCATTATGCCAATACGATGAATTATACGTCATTATTTTGAAAAAAGCTAATACTACCCTACGATGGCATTATGTCTGCAATGCACTGTTAACCCAACGTAACAAAAATAACTAGTGACTAACTGTTATGTTCACATCAATGTCTAAACACATNGCAATGCACTGTTAACCCAACGTAACAAAAATAACTAGTGACTAACTGTTATGTTCACATCAATGTCTAAACACATGAGCAACAAAATTCAGTTTAATGAAAAATTGCATTGGTAATTATTTATGTGTTGTGAAAATTTATATATTTTCCATTTAAAACTATTATTTTCAATTAGCAAATTTATGTTGGTTGTTCAATACTGGCCCTACAAAGGTAAACAGTACATGCCAAATGTGGTCGGTCTGTTTTCCGACAAGTAACCAACACACAATCAATGCGGCAAATTTAAAATGAAACATGGTTTGTGTGATAAAAACATTGCTTTAAAACCATTATACGAGAATATAAGGTTATTTCATTATAAATATGANTTTAAAATGAAACATGGTTTGTGTGATAAAAACATTGCTTTAAAACCATTATACGAGAATATAAGGTTATTTCATTATAAATATGATAATTACCATTGTTGGCATAATGTTGGTTATACAATGTTGGCCCAACTTAACAATTAGTACCACTTACTAACTGTTGTGTTCCCAACATTGACACAACATATAACCANACAATGTTGGCCCAACTTAACAATTAGTACCACTTACTAACTGTTGTGTTCCCAACATTGACACAACATATAACCAACTGATCATATTTTAAATGTCAAGGCATGAAGTACCATCATATTATATAAAATACCAGTAAGTGGCATTCTTTTTATTCGGGAAGGTTGTTCCATAGTTTTACATAAAATGATGTTGTCCTAACAGAAAAATACGCACCTATCACAAACATAATGTTTGCCAACTTGGTATCTACCAAAACTAACCATTTTATATTACCTTTGCGGTAGGTTATTACATTTTATGATTTTGTGACGTATTTGTCTGGAGGGTGCCAGGTAATCTAGTAACATTTTCGTGGTAGTAAATTTTTGTTGGCATTTTTCGTTGGGCCAACGTTTTATTAACGTGCTTTCTCCAACACAACGTAAAGCCAACCTTGCCAACCAAGTGCCATGCCAACGTACAGGCGCTTGAACCACGTGCAAGTGTTTTCTGCCATAATGAGTAATAGGAAAGAGCTGCGTCATTCAAAATTGGTATGGTTAAAGCATTCTTCTGAAAGATTACTTAGCAGATGAACTCGCTTCGGTCCAAAGGTAAACACAAAGGCGAGCAATCGTGGCGATCGCCTCCTCCAAGAACCAAAGTTTCCAGAAAGTTATTACAGTATGATATTGCCCGATTGGAAATTAACTTCCGCGCCTCGCTGGCCTTGCCTAATGAAAATCTGTTAAGATAAAAGTTTTATTTAGATGACTTAAATGTTGTGTCACATATAAATTAAATTGTTACGTTTGTCGACTGCTTTCATTAACCTATTTACAGATTTTGACTCAAAAATAAATAAGTGTCAGAACAAAACAGATTTTTTCATGAAATAATACCAATTACTACTAAATTTTAACATTGAAGTTAAAAAATTTTCCTTGGGGAAACATGCGGACACCCACTTTTTAGGTGGCCATCGGCAAGTCTTATTTGTATAGCAAGCCCCTGCTCCGAAAAATTTACCCTCCTCTTTCCATGTTCCCTCCGAAAAATGGGCATGTGTACGTCACTGGTTCGGTCAATTGTTGCAATGTCATGAGTAAGTGGAGATGTCATGGAAGGACTGACACCAAGCATCGCTGTGGAAAATGCAATACCGGCAAACTTTCGAGAGTTTTATGGGAACTCATCGTTAGAAAGACATGTCAACGACTGGAAAGGGCTTATGTTCAAGCTTGGGTGTAGAGGCCAGTGATATAACTCCCTTCGTTGGAAGATGATAGCATTTGAATGCTGCCAAGAAACCACACTGGTCACGCAAAGCTATGCCAGACGTCATTGATCGTAGGGCAGTGGAAAAAGATCATATGGGGGGATAGACGTGGGTGGAGCTGGCGGATGTTTGGCTATTCAAATTAAGCTGCTGTGAAAAAATTATAATTTTTACTGAGCATTTTTTGTAGTTTTACAAACGTTTGTAACAGTAGAAAAATGTATCTTGTATAATTAATAGTTTATAAAATTACAAAAGCCCTGTTTATGTTAGACCACAAGAAATGTGTGTATTATAGGTATACTTATCCGTACTCACGAGCTCAGCAAAATGGGGAACGGTCAAAAAACTCAATTCGTGTAGAGCTTTATGTGCAAATACTAGGGGTGATGTGAGACGTAGCTGCGTGTAAAAGGAACGTAATGCAAATTAATAGTGCGAAACCCTTAAAACATTTCAAGTTATGGTAATATAATACTAAAAACTATTTTTAAAAAATTGACTCAAAGAGAAAATAACCTGAGCTCCTAAAAGATTGTATCACATCTCTGATCCGTGTGTAATGATAATTTATTTGGCTAGCACGTCCATACCGATGGCAAATATGTGCTTGCGCAAGTCTGCGCCAAAATAAAATTACTTATTATTTTAATTTGTGCATTTTCGCTGCCTGCAATTATTCATACTTTCGAAAAATTGTATTTCTGCCATCTTAATGACTAAATGTAGTAATTTCACAATTACTTCGCTATTCAAATTACTATACGTGGTACGTATTTTTATTGGTTTTTTTACCGTGGTTTTGTCAGTACCTCGCTGCATCTACTGTGAAAATCATTGTATACTTTGTAAGTCAAGCTAGTCGTGTGAGTAAAGTTTGTGGGGTTGCAAACTACTTGAATTATATTTCGAAATATTGTTCTCTCTTCTCTTTTATTTATTAGCTCCATTTGTTGTGTATAACAAAAAATGTCCACTTTTGAATAATTAATGTATAACTAGAAGCATGTAATTTGTAATTTTTCAAATATATGTCCTACAGATTAAACAATAAATCTCTTTGTAGTTGCAACAGGGTCTCCAAGTATTTTTCTTGTAAATGTACAAAACAATGTTTACAGAGTAATTTTTTTTTTCGACAGATATAAATTGTTGAGGTTACATACTGGTTTGTGGTTGTTACGCTTGGTTTTATCATGGGCAATTAATTTTTATTCGATAGAACAATCAAATGTTGACATATACAAAACATTTTAGACAAATAAATGTTTGCACACAATTCATCTACAATTTGTAATAAGTATTGTAGGCGTTTTTTTATTTGTATTGCCTTTCACAGGTAAAACATTTCTATGTGCTTTATGTTTTTATTGTTTTATTTACTACAAGCAGTTTATTTGTATCAAATGGCACTCTTTGTTTTAAAACATGCTTCTAGTGTCAGTACTACACTTTTAAAAGGTATAGAAATACGTCTTTTAATCATTTTTTTCTTTACATTCTGCTTGTTACATGTAGTTTTGCTGTAAGAGCTGATCAATGTGAACATAAGGCAATCGACGTATTGATGTAAGCAATATTAAATTTGTAAAAGGCGCATTTCATGAAAGATAATGAGGAAGGGGGTGCAGTGATAACACACTGAAGAGTACGCGGCTTTGATTCCCGGCCGTACATCCCGATTTCGGCTATCCGCTCTTCTCCATCATCATCCTAGAAAAATACTGCAATGGAATTCAAATACGGTTCAATGCTGATACCTAGCTTGCTCATGATTGTCAAAGCAATCGGTCCAAACTTCTAATGATCCTGCTGTCGACAGAGGTTATGCCATATATTTCCAGTAAAGTAAGCCAGGATAACATCGTTCAAAAACATTACTTATTTATTAGGTCTTCTGTTGACATGTCTTGACGATGTTTTATCTCTACATGACGTCATAAAGCTGCCAATTCCATGACGGGTTGCTGTCACGGAAGAGGAAGGGGGTACAAAGTAAATTCGACGCGCGGTGTCTACTTCATCCATTATGGGTAATTCTGCATGATAATCCACACCGGCGTGACGTGATGGCCCTGAATAAAGAGACAAAAGAACTTTACTTTCGCTGCAGCTTTTAGCTAAATTATTTTTTTCGATTGCATGACTTGGTGGTTTTGGGGATTACGTAGTAATTTTATTTATAATAGATATCNAGCTAAATTATTTTTTTCGATTGCATGACTTGGTGGTTTTGGGGATTACGTAGTAATTTTATTTATAATAGATATCTAATATTGGTACTTGAAGTGGATATGAAAGGGGCTCACAGGTCATACTCATAAAAAACTTTATAAATACTCAGTAATAACTCTATAATTCTTATTAGAATGAAATAAACCAAATTTAAAGTAACTTACGTCTGACAGAAGAGCCGTATTATTTAAATTCTTTCTAATTATTGGGAACATATTGTTTAATTTGAAGCCATTTTTTATTTGTGCAATTATGCTTTCAGTAGCAGAAAAAAATAACAGAATGAAAACAATTTCTCATTATTTGTGGATTTCATTTCCGTTAGCTACAAGTGTATACGTAGAACAGTCAATAATATTGTGGATACCGTGGCGAGTAGCTGCATACAGTCGATATGCAAGTCCACGATCTGGAAGATGTGCTAGTATATTTATTTGATGTGTGATAAATGTGGTATATTAATATTGAACTGTTAATATTAAAATATTACACTAAGGGAAAGGCCAAAAAATATTTGTTTGTATAGGGCCAAATATATGTTCAGTTACCCCAACAAAATATTTTGCTACACATCTTGAAATGTAACAAAATTAATTTTGTCCATCTAACCAAATACATGATTGAATAACGGAACATCTGTGTTGGGCCAAAATAAATAAGACTCAACAAAATATTTTGTTGAATATCCTGTATATACTTATGTGGTCACCAATTTTATTACCTTCACTCGCAAATACACCTCCAGAGTTTGTTTGCATTTTTGTGACAATTAGGTTTGTAATGGTGTTTATTAGTGCATGTGTTGTTGATGCTTGATAATAGTATAAACATAATAATAAAACAAGTTCAAAGGGAAAATTAATAGGAAGGGCTGCAAAAAATTTTATTGTTATATATTACGTTGTCTAGTATTTCAAATGTATGTATTTAAAAACGTTCTAACTGAATCTGTAGTCACTTTAACTGAGGTTGATAGGGCGTAGCACTTGGGCGCAGATGATTCAATAAAAACTGTCTAATGAACGTAGATTCAAAGAAGCGTTTGGTTTCACCAACCAAATCTTTGTTTGGAACAACCAAAGAACAAAAACCAAAATTAGCCTACTTTGGTTGCAAACAATAAAATATTTCACTGCCCCAATTCAAACAATTAATTTGTTTGCACCAAAGTAACATTGTTTGATACAGAAAAACTTTTTTTTCACTGTAGGTTATACTGTTTTAGCCTACTTTCCGAAGGAAAGAACGGCTTATGAGATCATTTTCCTGTCTATGTGTGAGTGCGTGTGGCTGTGCGTGTGGTAACCGAATTTCCCCAAACTCAGTACACATATAGTATTAAGTAAGGTAACCTGACTTTTATAATTTTAGACCACTCTGGGTACATACTTACAAAATGGCGGCCATGTTAAAATGAAGGGTGATGTGTCATATCTCAGAAACAATTCAACTGATTTAAACCAAATTTCGTATGCTGACAGCGAAAGGTAAAAGCATTTACTTCAGATGTTAACATTGTTTTTGGTATGCCGTTTTGGAGGATAGCACCAAATGAAAAAATACATTTTTAAGTTATATCTCTACAACTACTAAACCAATGTTCGACAAATTTGGCACGTAGGTGATACTATGATAGCCCAGGGATGTATAAGTAACTTAATATTATTTGGCGCATTTTTTTAATGGCAGTTATATATATATATATATATATACACATATTTATTTATTTAAGGTCTATTTAGTATAGCTACCATACCGTTTCAAAATTTCAACCTTATTTTGATTGTTGACAGTACATATCACAAGCATCATATACGTCAAACAACAACTGCTTTGTCCTCCATTATGTGAGATAGCGCTACACGAAATAAAATAATAAAGTGTTTGTTTAATTTCTCGGGAAACAATTGATAGATTCCTACAAAATTTGCCAACAAGTAGTATTGCGGCAGTTGATACGTATACACATGTTTAAAGAACTTCCAACACATGTTTACAAAATGGTGGCCATCTAGATATTTTAGCACAGTATGCAAAAACTCCAACTTAACTTAGTGTCCTGGGAGTATATATATAAAAAAAAAATCAAATGTGTCTACACGTAGCTTTTTTGTCCTCGATTTTGTAGTCAAGTTCTACACGAATAAATATTTTTTTCTCTTATATCTCGAGAATCTATTAATCGATTCATACAACATATGGCAAACAAGTGGTACTGCAGTAGGTAATGTTAACTTACATGATTAAGTATGTCAGACACTTATTATCAAGATGGCGGCAGTGTATTATTTTCAGTTTTATATTTTAAATCGTTTAAACAGTGTTATTAACTCCAATGAAACCTTCTGTGCTGGCTGTACATATTACAACTATCAAATGTGTGCACACAAAATATTATTGCCCACAATTTTGTAAAATATTTTAACATGGAAAATTTAGATTATGAGTATGTGACATCCAAAAAAGAAAAAAAAATTTATATCAAATTTGTTAAACAAGTAGCACTATGGCATACCATGTTGACTTATAAATTTTGAGAGGGTTGACACACATATTTTTAAAATAACAGCCATATAAACATTTTGGATCTTTTTTATCACGTATCTCGGTAACCAATCAAGCAAACTATTTAAAATTTAATTTTTTTGGTAGGTTATATTAATTTATATATTTTTAGTGTAAAAGATATCTTATTTTCTGAATAGCGCCTATAAANATTTTTTTGGTAGGTTATATTAATTTATATATTTTTAGTGTAAAAGATATCTTATTTTCTGAATAGCGCCTATAAAAACATTTTAGCTTTATGTACTAGACTGAAGAGCCAAAAAAACTGGTAAAGGCGTGCGTATGGAACCAATCAGAGTAACGCGATGCGGTCGGCAGCTAGATCGGTTACAGATGCTACGATAGCAGGTTATCAAGATTTAAGTGAGTTTGAACGTGGTGTTATAGGCGGCGCACGAGAGATGGGACATAGCATCTCCGAGGTAACGATAACATTTGATTGTTCGCGTACAGCCATTTCACGAGTGTACCGTGAATATCGGGAATCCGGTTAAACATCACATTTTCGACATCGCTGCGGCCGGAAAAAGATCGTGAAAGAACGGGACAAACGACGACTGACGAGAATCATTAAACGTGACAGAGACAGACGTACAACCGTTTCTTAAATTGGCGCAGATTGGATTTGTGGACTGCCCTGAAGTATTTATGGTGTCAATTGCCTCCTACATGCCTTCATACATTAGTCGAGTCCATGCCACGTCGTTGTGCGACACTTCTGCGTGCTGTGAGACGTGATGAAGGGAGGGGGAGACCTACATGATATTAGGCAGGTGTACCAGTTTTTTTTGGCTATTCATTGTATATCTATGAAACTATTTTATAGATATTTTATATAACTTTGTATATTGCATCTATGACAATCATCGAATGTGCATATACATAAACTTCTTGTCCACCATTTATGAAAATCGTCACTTGAATAATGGAGTTTTTATGCCATATATCGAGGATCAATCTACCGATCCTACCAAAATTTCACGCAAGTATTGCTACAGTAGGGAATGTAAACTATCATGTGTTATGTGCGGCAGGCATGTTTTAATCGGGTTTGTATAAATAATATTAATTAATTTGACATATGTATGGAACGTTTCAAACAAATTTCAACCATATTTAGTACGAAAACCGTATTAATTACAAGCATAATTTATTCATAGAGAAATCCTCTTTTGCAGGAATTTTTGACAAAATAGTGAAAGGTGATTAAAATCAAAATTTTCCATACAACCAGAAAAATTTATCTAATTTCCTCAAAATTTTGCACACGTACATAAAGCCTTGTGAAGTAACACTATTTAANCGATTTAAATGGGGCCATACACTGGTTTTCATAATGGCAGCCATGTAAATAATTTTATATATTTTGCATACCCAATTAACAATTTAAACCAATTCAACCAAACTTCTTATGGGTACAGTATCTATTAAACGCCTTATATAAAAAACACATTTAAGCAGTTTTGTAAGATAGCACCGATTAAGATAATGAGGCTTCTATGTCTTATCTCGGGTACCAATCAACCGATTTCCACCAAATTTTTCACACAAGAAGCGTTATGGTAGGCCATGTAAACTTATGTATTTTTGTGGCTCAGACACTTATTTTCAAAATTATGGCTTGTAAATATTTCAAATTCGTGAACCACATCATTCAAATCATTTAGATTGATTTCATCCGAAGTTAATGCTCTGCATCCCACCTGTGTGATGCAGTTTATTGCAAGTTAGCTTAGTTTTACGAGTTTTTCTGAATTGTCTTGATGCTGTTTCACATGCTTCTGGTTTCATCTCTTATTACATTGCTGTCAATGAGACGCCAAGGCCTACCTACCACCTAAGCTTTTTAGAACTTCACTAAAAATAATTAGGTCCCATGTAGAGGAAATGAGGCTCATTAGTTATCAGTAACTTCTGGTTTTCAGTGTGATTATATAGTGCAACTGTTCTTTAAAACTGGATAACGACGCACTGAATGACCTTACTCCGATCATTACAGGACATCCTTCAAATTACTCTCGAAACTCAAACGAAAACATATTATACCAATTTTTTTATTGACAACTTTATTCTGTTCTTTACATGCCTCTTTAATTTACAGAAATTTACTTGTTACAAATTTTTTGACCAATATTATAGTATAGCGAGTATAGAAACGCTTATATTTTCTATATGTCATATTAACCGCAAAAAAAAAATATTTCATCACTCAATGAGCTCTCTTGAATAAACAATCAGTATACATTTAATTTATTCGTTGATGTTGTATACATTATGAAGCGTGCTCCAGACGCAATGGTAGTATAAATGTAGGGAGATAGGATTTGAGCAATTGCTTTTGGAAGTTACGAGCTCGGTGGAACTCATATATCCCAGCGCCAATCTAGTGGCTACAGCACCAAACACACATGGGGATACTAAAAGAAAACCGAGCGAATGTAAGTGCTAACGCGTTACTGCTTAGCGGAAAATATAAGCTGTAGTTACCACGTAGGGCTAGGAACGAGGAACGTAATCAGTGTCTGTGGTATGAAATAGAACTAAGTATTAAAGAACTTAATTACAGTATAAAACATTTCTGATAAACTTCCTAACATGTACTGGAATATTCTAACACAGATATCGTATGGAAATAATACCACACATCTGGTTACATACATTGGAATGTGTAGCATCGCTACTATACAGAGTCGGGAAGTTTCCTAAGCATTCGACTGTTTCCTGAGCAAACGTAGGATATTTAGCATGGATGTATGGTAAATAACTTTAACATTCGCGCTTTGTTAATCTACGTATGCACTCATATAGTAAATATGCGAATAATTTCTTACAGTGTATCTATGTTGAATACACATGATATCAGTTAATAAGAAGAGGAAAAATTTTTATTTTGTAAGAAATCAACAAACGGAATTAGCTCTCATGATACCCGAATATTCAGTGCATTTCAACAGTGTGAAAGACAATCACAAGACCGGTCCATACCAGTGGTCTGGAGACAGACTTTAAAACACGAATACATATAATGCAAGAGGTTGATAAAGTGTTTTCGGCTAGGTTTTCAACCATTAAATGCACAATAGAAAATAATTTTATTGTCACAGAATTACGATNGATAAAGTGTTTTCGGCTAGGTTTTCAACCATTAAATGCACAATAGAAAATAATTTTATTGTCACAGAATTACGATATACAACAGAACTGTCCTAGTGACAGCAAATAAGAATATAGTGGCAAAATAAAATGCAGGATGGCTACATTTTAAGCAGCAGATGGAACATCTCGTGAGCTCTTAACAAGTTATAAGGTTTCTTTGAAGTGAACTTTATGTTTTCCTGATTACCACACCACTTAGAAAAGTGAATGTGACACATATATATATTATATATATATATATATATACACACTGTGTGTGTGGTTTACGGAAACATTTCACTACTCTGCCTTCTCCACTAGGTGTACTACTTCACCACTTGGCTATTTAACTGGTCTTGTAGAGAACCAACATTTGTGGATGACTCAGAAAATTTTATGAGTTTTATTAACCATTTCTAGTAAGTTTTAAATTAATTTAGTTTCAACAATGCCGGCCTCCTCAGTTTACGGAAAATATGTTGGAAATACCTACATTGCCTTATATAAGTGGCAGTTAGCCTTCTAAAGCATAAAGTATATATATCATATTCTCCATTCACTATTACTTTCAACTCATCTGAAGCCCTGCTTAAGTACTTCTTTCAGTGTATTCCTCCGCCTCAATCAGACAAAGCTTAACAAGGTCTAGAAAATTTCACCAACGGAACAACGCAAAGCATTTGTGCGAACTCAGTGTAATAATATTTTGCGTAATAACTATTTCTTACTAGACATTGCCAAAACAAATATTTTCTCACTGTTTTTATTCATATTAATTATAAGTAAAATAATATAATTTATAATAGATAGAATAAATACAAGTTCAATTTAACCAAAAATATGGCGCTTTCAAGTTAAGGAATGTATAAAACTTTTGTGATATATGCCATATATAGAAACAACTAAACACGTCATAATTGGTGTGATTTTCAAAGGCTATATTCAAAAGGCGTGAATAAATCAAGAAAAGTTCATAATAATAGTGTAATTCACAGGAGAGCATTCAAACGCAACTACATGTTCATAAGGTTTATTCAAGATGATTATGCAAGAAGAAACAAATTCTTGAAGGAATGCCAGCATAGTCACAGATGCGGATCCAAGCAGGGAGGAAGGTGGATTAAGGGGACTTGGGATCTCCCCCCCCCCCTTTTCCCTTCTTGGTACTCCGCAGCTGGAGATAGACCTTAAACTAGATAAAATAATATATGTCTCGAAAGTAGAGCCGCCGTTAACATAATTTTTTTAAAAATTTCGTAGTTTGCATTGTATAATTAATAGAGAATTCTATCTGCAGCATTTCACTGCATGCATTAATTTAAACATTTGAGCGTAACAGGTATCGCTAGATGAGTACACACCCATCCATATTAAAATGTGTTAGTCTCCTCCCCATTGATACGTGCCTGACTTGTACGTTTGGACTAAGTGTAGGAGTTTACTAAATTAATAGAAGTTCTAGTTTATGTTTAATGAAAAATAAAATACATAGTAAATATATTTTATGTCTATTCTACTGCATAATGCGTAAAACGTAATATTAAAAAAATATGTTGTTATCAATATGCAAATTATACCGATATTTATTTGGCCAGAGTGAGCTGAAAGAGCCCGCTCCCCTACGAAGAGAATATAGAGGTTTATATTTCGAAATTTAATCACAAAATGTCAGATACACTGTTGTGACAGTTAAAATTTTGCAAACCTGTTCTACACAAGGATCGCTGTTTTTTTAAGTGGTTAGGGAATTTGCGCAATAAAAAAATGGAATTACATAGAATGACATCACAACAGAAACCAATATCTTTATTGTACAGAAACCAGTGACTTTACAGTCAGAGATAACAGGAAATTCCCGTTCTCCTCTTAAGCACTGGTGAATGCAAAACGCACCACGTACAAACGAAACTGTGGTGGACCATATAACATTGATTGTTTGGAAGGAGTTTTGGTTTTTTTCTTGCTTTCATTAATCAAATTGTTTTCTTACAACTCATATAGGGAAATATCAAACTTCTTTAACAGAATAGCCATTTCATCTTTTTTTATGTATATTTAAATATATTCCCTACTGCTGTGGCAACCACAGTTGTTTCTTTACTTAACCATCGATCAGTGCCTTGAACCATTCTATCTAAAATAGCGAAAAGTACTTTTGTACGAATTTCATATTTTTCGTTTCTATTTAATGCTTAGTTTATCAGTTTTCAATCAAATGCCGAGACACATGTATTTTCGTTTGAGAAAATTAATTTCAGCTACATTTTCTTTACAATTTTTGTGGACTGCATTGTATGTTTAGTTCAAATATGTATCATGAATGTGTGCACAAATTGAAATAATGATCACAGATGGCCTACTTCTCTTATGACAATCAAAATAGTTTACTCGGGAACCTAACGTACTTTTTTTATTTTAACAGCTGTTTGTAGAAGAGGATGACTAAGCAGTTGCTTGAGTTATCCTTTTCCTTCAATCTTAACTTTTGGGAAGGTGGTAGTTTCGATAACGTGAGTAAACATTTTCTTTGTAACTGAAAAATTATGACAAACCGCCGCAACTGCTTCCGCTCAACGAGTCTGTCTTATTGTAAATATAGATTCCAGTGTCGTTAGTTTTGTTTCAACACTAATTTGAGATTTATTGGATAATTCAATGGCCTGCTATAAACTCGTACAGACACTGAACAGTTCCAGAGAATAAAGAAATTATACTGTTTTAGGATCTTGTAAATAGAAAATACCCAGTATTAAATTCAAACAGAGAGCAAAGCAACCAAATGCAGTTTGTAACTAACATCTTTTCATATGGATTGAACACCACTAATATGACCTGCCATCGCTGAGGCACCATCAGAAGATACAGACGGAATATTTTTCCAGTTCAGTTTATTTTCTTCCGTCGCTCCGTTCATTTGCTGAAATCTGTTTTTTCGTCTGTGACAGGCAATCGCTATGATCCACAAATGTTTCAACTGCTCTATTTTGGTTGTCATTAAATTATATAATAACAACCACTTGCACGTACTGACCGCAGTCACTTGTTTCGCCTTGCCATAAGCGAAAGAATATTTATTATTTAGTGCTTTGATAATTTACTGCAGAATAGCATCACGTAGGCCATAATTATTAAATCAAATATTTTGTACTTTTTGCTTAAATATGCACAATTTCTTAGTCCAGCTTCCAAATAATGATTCATAACAGAATTATACTTGTTAAGATAATATATTATTTGATTTCTCATGAAGTCTGTAACACTCATTTGTAACATTCTAGTATCTGCACAACAACTAATGCTCATTTTTAAAGCAGGAGACTCAGTATCAAGAACTAATGTGTTGGTGTCTTTTGTTCATGGCAGCTAACCTTCGTAGTGGACTTTCGGAAATGTGTTCTTTATTTCAGAGGGGCCATATTTCGCCGGTATCTTCTACTGCCTGTACTAATCAGATGGATATTCGTCATATAAGATGTTGGAACAGATCTCCTGTTCATAAATATCGAACGAATGTCATTTCATCACTATCGCTAGAGCCCCCGTAACATATTATTTTAAACGTTATATTTGAGTTATGAGATGAAACATTATNATTTCATCACTATCGCTAGAGCCCCCGTAACATATTATTTTAAACGTTATATTTGAGTTATGAGATGAAACATTATTGTATCATTAATTACTTGGCACTACTGGTGACATGTGTATTTTAGGTCATGCACATCTCTTGTGTAATGCATACTTAAAATTACCTCTCCAGCGCTCGAGTAAACAAATACCACAAAATCACAAACACCCATGCTATTTTCGAGGCTACAAATTACCTGTCTGGTTCACTCCACTGAGAAAAAATACAAACCTGAAAACGACGGGAAGGTCAACGCGTGACAACATAGTCACTGTCACCGTGCATCCAACCACGCCGCCTTAGAGTTGCAGTCGAACTACGTTTGTACATAGAGCATCCCTGCTTGTGTAACCAGAAGCTCAGTAAGTATTAAGTAGAGGGTTTTCTAAACCTGGGAGGGATGATAANCAGCATCCCTGCTTGTGTAACCAGAAGCTCAGTAAGTATTAAGTAGAGGGTTTTCTAAACCTGGGAGGGATGATAACTTTTTGTCCGAGCGACCTGGTCGATAGGCTGCATCTTCTTCTCGCTTCGCAAAGGGTGGGAAATTACACACACACAAACAAGATAATTTGAATCATTGAAGAACTGCAAGGAGGGAGGCTACATAAAATGAGTTGATTGAGAACCGCCAATGAACTGCACACATCTGCGAGGCGTAACTACCGCCGCCGCAAGGTCATGAAATGTAGGATAAACGACCCATTTCAAGCCTACCTCGTGGAGATGATACCGTATGCTCGGGTCATCAAGGGCTACAAATACATGTCATCGATGCATAAGGCAAATTCAACTGGGCCAGGCCTGTCAAGTCAAAAAATGCACATTATGTCACCGAGGCCATGGCTGACGTATTGCGTGAAGGATGCATACCGACTAATGTGCAAATCGACCAGGGCAAGGAATTCTACAATGCAAAGTTCAAGGCCCTGATGAAGAAACCTAACATAAAACATTATTCACACACAGCAATCTCAAAGCTTCTATCATCGAGAGTTTCAACAGGATTCTGAAAGGAAAATTGTGGAGGCTTTAAGCTGCAAATGGAAACTACAAATGGTTGGGTATACTCCCAAAACTCGTTTAAGGGTACAATTCTACCGTTCATTCTACCACTCGCATGAAGCACGAAGATGTGAAAGATGACCCCTGTTTCGAACCTTGTACACTGACGTGAAAAGGAAGGACCCACGCAAGCCTAAAGCCAAGGTTGGCGACATGGTGGGCGTCTCCAAACAGAAATACATATTCCATAAAGAGTTCACAGCTTATTGGATTCCCGAACTCTTTCATTTGCGACGTATACGCAACTATCCTCCGAGGACCTACTTTCTCGAGGATCTAAATAATGTTCCCGTCCATGATGGTTTCTACACAGAGGAGATCCTGCATACAAAGTTTTCAGATCTGTATTAAGTTGGGAAGGTGCTGGAACGGCATAATGGACGGTCATATGTCAAGTGGTGGAGTTTCCTGGCCCACTACATTTCCTGGGTCGACGATGCGGACATCGAGAGGTGAGCACAGAAACTTCTAATTAACATACCGGTATTTTTTCTTAATTTTTACAATACAAAATAAAATTTGTTTTAAAAAAATCTGTTGTGAGTTTATTTATTTCAATAAAACCAGCTTTATCAATAAAACGTTTTAAAAATAAAATAGCTACATTTAAAAATAAATTTAAAAATTTAATATTACTTTTTATGTACTTTGCAGGAATGGTAAATATTATAATTCCGTGCAGGCTGATAGCAGGATGCTTAAAAGAGGAATTAGCACTACCTAAACATTGAAAATAGAATCCAGTATGGAGGGCACCGACAGCACAACCTATACTTGAAAAACAAAAGCCAATAGGACGCTCACCTGGTGTCTAAATCGCCAGCTCGCCTGGGGGGTAAATCGAGAAAAAATCACCACCTAGCTGTTGAAAATTAAATCATGAAATTCAAGATGGCAGCCGCCAGCAATGTATAAACAAATAAGAGACCAAAAAATCCAAGATGGCTGCATATGACGAAATGAGTATGGGTGGTGGGCTGNATTAAATCATGAAATTCAAGATGGCAGCCGCCAGCAATGTATAAACAAATAAGAGACCAAAAAATCCAAGATGGCTGCATATGACGAAATGAGTATGGGTGGTGGGCTGCCGACTAATTAACCAATGATAAACATTAGTAGGGGAGGAGTGTCAGTTGACTGCTTGACATGGATCTGGGGATGAAAACCTGCGGAAACGTAAGTTTAAAAAAAAAAAAATTTATATTATTTTTAAAAATAATGTATTGTAATTTTGTATTAAAGGTTTAAAATAATTTTTTGTAAATTACAAACAAATTTACGGCCTTTGACAATTTCTTGGTTTAAGGTCAAAGATCTTTTAAGGTCACGGGGTCAATGTCAAAGTCCCGTGGATCCAATATGGTGGGCAAGATGTCTAACAGAACCAAGATGGCTGACGGTCATGTCTGACTCTGAACCCTGGGCCTGTGTATCGATTTAGCATACCCTATGCCTACAAAACCAATATGGCAGCCACTACTCTACTCTCGAGAACGAGCCTCCCAAATCCCCTCGAATTGACTTAAAAGTGCCTTTCTGCGGCTGGTTTTTGCAACTGGGTGATCAATGCTTTTTCGATAGAAAAAAAGGAAATTTTGAAAGAAAAAAAAGAAAAACTTAATAAAAAAAGGGACAATTTGAGAAAAAATTGGGCGCCGGAAGACCGGAATGAGAGAGCGTGAACAGCTACGAGGTCCGCATCTCATCCCGATGGTCTCAATAATGCAAAGTCATTATACTGTCCTGGATGCGCGAAACCAACTCTACAAAGCTGGTGACTATCCTCCGAGTTTGCCGCGTTGGTTACGACTTGTACTGCTTCCTCACTTTTCCCGGCTGGCGATGCTATGTCAGTTTAATTCCGCTGCTGCAGAAATCCCTGCCATTCCTTCTTCATCACACGTATTTCCTGTTTTACTTCATTCTCGACACTGTCCCTCCTTTTACTGACACTTTCAATTCTCTCACTTATACGTGTTCATCCTGTCGTTTACACTGTTCACTATTTAATTTACACTGTCCAGTTTCGTGTTCACTAACTCGCTAATGCCTTTTATTTTTATGTCTTCATTCTCATAAAGAGTCAAATTTACTATCTAAATTACTTATTTTCTGATCTACGGTATCACTATATTAGTTATTTTGCTATTTACATTCCCGTTAACACTATTAACATTGTCATTCACACCATCTATTTTATTATTAAGATGTTTCCCCAATATACACTGAAGAGCCAAAAGAGCCAAAAAAACTGGTACAACTGCCTAATACCGTGTAGGGTTCCCCCGCGAGCACGCAGAAGTGCCGCAAGACGACGTGGCATGGACTCGACTAATGTCTGAAGGTATGCAGGAGACAATACACACCATGAATCCTGCAGGGCAATCCACAAATCCAAACTGCGTCAATTTGAGAAAGTGTTGCACGTCTGACACATTTAATGATTTTCGTCAGTCGTCGTTTGTCCCGTTCTTTCACCATCTTTTTCCGGCCGCTCGCTGTTTCGTTATAGTCAATTAACTTATAGTCCTCATTAACACCCATTCAGTCTGTCTGTTGCCATCATTTGTAATGTCTTTCACTCGTGCATCTAGTCCAATAGTCCAGCCTGACAACCGCACCCTTCAATGATTGATACTCGCAGTCACACATTTTTCTTTCGCTGACCACTTCTCTCACCACTCGTCCTCTATCGCTGAAACTCAACAACTCATTTATTCAACAACAACTCCCGGCCTGGAGGCCCATCGCACTTCTTATACTCTGCTGGCCCTTATACTGAACATTTGACGTACCCCGAGTGACATTTAGGGAAACTAGGGCAACAAACCCCTAGAAAATTATTTCGATAAATGCAGAAACACATTAGAACCAAGGTCAGCAGCGGATTCCCAAAAAGGATTATCATGTGGCCTAGTTTTTTGAAATAGATGCGCGGTTCCTTGGTATCGCCTGCTTCTCATTCACAACATTCCATTAACTTGCCATCACCGCTATCATCATATTGCTCTGTCCTTCAATTCCACTCCCTCGCGCAGGACAAGACAACGAGAGTATAAGAGTGTTAAAGGGTTGGGTCCGGCAACCATCACAAATAACGCATAAAAGAACAGCAAATTTAATAGATATTTAAATACCTGGTCTGTGACACAGAAATTGCGAAGAAACTATAATCTTACTCGCCACAGAGGGTAGACATAAGAAAACCTAATTAAATAACTACATGTTGGTGTAACATGCCAAAAAAAACGCCAACCAAAAAAATCACACAAAATACTATTGAACCCGACATTGCTTGAAAAGCAAAGACTTTAAATGATAGTCTCTGCATCAAGTACGTGAGAACACAGAAACGGGAGCACGATGGCTGCACGCGATATTGACTCCTCAGTTGAATAGAAAATACCTGAATAAGGCTCGTGAATCGCGCCCAATAGTCAAATAAAAAGACTAACGTAATGATATGATTCTTGCCGATAGATGTCACGTGCTGTCCAGAAAAGACGAATTACGCCCGGACACACAGGAATGGTGGAAAATATAATTTGAATAAAGACATTTTCTCTAGTAAAATCACGAGGTGTGCGGCAGGAATACGCCGAGAAAATGGCAAAACTTCAACTGCAGGGATGTTAGTGCGAGACGACCCCCAAAAGGCGTTAACGGAAGCAATTCACAACGCTACATTGTGACATCCAGCCGACAGAGAAATAGTCACCCAAGATGCAGGTTGGCAGAAAACTAATGGGATTTTAAACGTAACGTTCAAAGAACAGAATGAACATGAATTTAAGCCCAAGTAATGAGAAAAATATTTAAACAGTAAAATAGTGGCAAACATTAATAAAATAAAATGAAATAATTAAAATATATTTTTATATAGGCTTTATGAACAATTAATATAAATATAAAAACTTTCACCGTAATTTTTGTTATAAATTAAATGCTTGACGGAACTAATTTAGTAATCAAATAAATCTTATATTGCTCAAACTGCAAGTAACAGCATGATATACCACATTAATAAAATTGAAACCATAACTAGACGATTAAATTAAATTCCCATATTATTTTCACCGACATTAAACCCAAAAATTTGGTTTCGAATGAACTTTTAAACCAGTGCCGCATTTTGAAACAGCATACTCAAGAATTAATTATAAAATGCAAGCAAATTAAATAAGATAATAATCTTAAATATTTCACGTTTGTTGGAAAGTTTATGTAACATAAGAAGTTGATTTAAATTTCCCTTCTGTGATGTAACTGAAGAAAACAAGAAATCTTAAGTATTGTGCATAGCTGTATCTAACAAAAAGAGTATACAAAATTATTCTCAATCCGACTGAAAAATCTTTGGGAAGTGATTCCCGACGACAAGATATGAACATAATACAACTTATGACCTAAAACTATTCATGTGGGCGGTATACACTCGTGAAAGTGCTACGGTGGAATGAGTTTAGTTACAATCAATCAAAATCTATTTCAGTGGGGACGATGCGGGTCTGTATTCAGTGTTATTGTATGAGGGTGTGCAGGTGTGAAACTATTTACTACAGACAGCAATCCCCATATTTGTAAAAACAGGTGATACAACTCTGTACGGTGAAATAGGTGTTCTTATCGAATTAGCGCAAGTGTGTACGCTGACAATAAACTGCATGTCAAATGCAAGAAAGGGATCTGTGGCAACATCCATGGCCAGGTAGTTTTAAAGATAACAGCGCGCAATGTTGAATAAGTGCGTGAAAATGCCTGCCTGTTCTCACGCACCCTTTCAACTATTTGTGCTGTTATCTTGAAAACTGCCTGCTCAAGGATGTCACAACAAGCAAGCCTTTTGCTGGCTTTTGGTATGCAAAATTATTTCCAGTCTAGAAGTCTTCGGTAATTTGATACGAAAACCTATTTTACTGCAAATGTAGGGTAGTATGCCCTATTTTATTATGACTGGGGGTTGCTGTCAGAAGCAAATATTTTCATTCCTGCCTAATCTCATCAATAACACATAATACAGACCCGCGTCGTCCCACCTACAACTCATTACACCGTAGCAATTTCACGAGGGCATACTGACCTCAGGAATGGTGTAAGGCCAACAATCGTATATGTTTTCCTTTTTCTTTGTCGTTGGGAATGACCCGTCAAGAGTTTTTCGGACTGACTGAAAATCATCTCGTATATTTTTTTACCCTCAACAATTCACATTGCAAACATAAGGAAGGCTGGTTATTCAGGGTCCTTTAAACACATAAGTTGCACGATAGGAGAATTTTTTTGTGTTCACCGCTATAATCTTTTCGCGGTTCATTGAGCGTANTTTCTTTGTCGTTGGGAATGACCCGTCAAGAGTTTTTCGGACTGACTGAAAATCATCTCGTATATTTTTTTACCCTCGACAATTCACATTGCAAACATAAGGAAGGCTGGTTATTCAGGGTCCTTTAAACACATAAGTTGCACGATAGGAGAATTTTTTTGTGTTCACCGCTATAATCTTTTCGCGGTTCATTGAGCGTATTTGAAAGCCCTGGCCCTGCTTAGGATCTACATCTTTGCGTCATTGGATTCTCCCCCAATATGTAAAATTATCATTTTCATCAAACCAATGACTTGATTTCTGCGCTGAAAAAGTATAAATGTTAAACTGTCAAGGAACATAAATACATTATTTATAGGCTTATTATCGATAATGTGGCTGCAGAACAAATAAAAACTAAATTCAATAAATCCAGTGTTCCAATAATCATACGCCACACTATTAATAGAACGTTTAAATATGGGACTATTTGCCTTACATTGCTGCCATATTCGCTGCAAACATGTCAGTCAGTACCTACGTAAAATTTGAAACAGCGAAGAACATAAGTTTTTTAGCGTTGATTTTAAGATAGTCTTTTGCAATGAAATAAAGAATAAAACTTATATTTGAAAATTAGTTATAATGTATCATATAAAAGTTTGTAGTTTGTATACAAATTAACATGTACTCTATAGCCCTTACTTAAGGAACCACAACCTGTTTGCGGCATGTGATTGCTTGGCAAGTTGTTTGACAAGCAGAAATAAAGCAATTCAGGAAGCCATTACCGCTCGCAATTTGCTCCAAACGACAAAAAAAACTCTTTATTTAATTTTACTTAAATGCTATGGTGCCGATAAACATCCCTTCCTCTTCATCCAGCTTCGTCTTCTGCCGAAGACTGGCTGCATGCTATTATCGTCTCTACGGAGGTTTCGAGAGGTTGCCCATAAATGTATACGTGCGACTTTCCAAATCGGGAGGGGAAAAAACGTCGTGAAGCGAGAAGGAAAGGGGACAATAAAATACTCATGGAGACGAGAAGAGAAGTATCATTACAAACTACGTCAGAGAGAGAAAAAGAGAGAGGAGAGAAGTGGTTGTGGATAGTCAAGGAGGAGGGGGGAGAGAAAGAATGAGTTAGAAAGAACAAGAACGAAGGGTTGGCACTGACACAAACTCATGAATACCATTACGAGCGAGGGAGCTCGCAGTCGATGCTACAGTTTATAAACCGGCCATTTGCAAGGTTTAAGACGACTTCGAGAGGCACTGCTGCGTCCACACATCTCCTGTCTGTTCCCATGGAAATTGTGCAGACATCGCACTGTGCCCGCAGCGACTTGTGGGCCCTGAGCAGGAATGGCAACTATTCAAAAACCGATCTTTCCTCCAATTTAAATACCCCGTGTTTTTTATAGTATACTCACGGTTTCTTAACACTTTTTGAATCGAACATTTGAAAAAACACCCCCTGTATGACGTGGTTTCTTGTATCCCAAATAAGCCGTGTCTCACAATCGTTTTATACTTGTATTAACATAAATGTACCGTATTTTTGCTTAAATTTCACTTCAGCTTACATTTTATCCATACATTTTAATATTTTATTTCTTATTGATATGAATACAAAAAGAGAGAAAATGGGTGTGTTGTAATGCGTAGTAGGAAAAAGTTCTTATGGAATATATTATTACACTTAGATCGCACAAATTCGTTGCGTTGTCCGTTTGGTGTGATGTACTAGGCTTGTTTTAGCATTGTTTACTTGAGGTGGAGGAATATCCTGAGAGTAGAATTTGAGTAGAAATTCAGAAAAGTTGGAGGTAACCGTGAAATGACTATAGTAAATATTCAGTCTCTTAAACCTTTAATGAAAATTACAATACAAAATATATTTTGCTGGTATCAAGAACTACATAAACTTTCTCTAAATTGTGAGAGGTAATATACCTATTGAAAAGCATATCAAACTCAAATAAATAAAATATATTAATTTCGTACAATCATCTTCCTGATGTTACTTTTATAGTTACGAGACGTATTCACATCGGAATCACAAAGAGCGCAAATAGTGAACTACAGTATAGTGGGACGATTCTTGAAAAGGATAGAACAGATATTTTATGTTTCACTAGCTAATCCTGCTACGCGTTGCTGTGGCATAAAAAATTTTGGTTCTATTAATTTATGTGAAATTAATTGAAAGAAGTATATGTATTTTCAAAATCTTTATTATTGAAGTACTTGTTTGTATACAATGCTATTAGTTTTACTATCTTCCGCGCGTATGAATAAGTTGTGTGGTTTTCCTACTCTAGAACACGACACATACAATTGGCCGTGCGAAAAACATTCTGTGTCTAAATCTATTCACCACATTTGCAATGACTCCCCTAGAGCTTTATTTATTTTCTTTGCAAATGCCAATCTGACTGGAAACTGTGTTCTTTTAAAGTGAAAGGGAATTTCTGATGGAATAAATGGAATTCTGGGAGGAAGCACATCTTCTCCTTTGAAAGCACCTTTCAAGATGGTAGCTTGCCCATAATTTTTTTTATTGCAATGCGTGTGCCGTTGCAAAGTTTTGGTCTATTAATGTTACTAATTCAAATAACCCGGACTCCTGTTTTCAATTTTAATATATGTGGAGGCAATCCTGGAACATCAAGCGAATTTATAAAATTCCGGGGAATAATTTACCGCTTCATTTTCGTGTAATGTTACATCCACAGATTTGTATGTGACACGTTCGCTTGTCGACAAATATCAACATATATGTAAGTATCAATATATCGATATATCGAGCATTGACTTGCTTTCGATATAATGATATATCGTTATATCGATAAGTCTCGAGATATCGGATATATCGTTTATATATATATATATAATATATATATATATATATATATATGTTGCTAGGTTGCGACTTTACATTGTTGACGTTACATTGTTCACTAAGGCGCTTCCTGACGTGAAAGTATGGTAAAAATTAGCATTTTGCAGATTTTAGTACCTTTGCAAGTAATACAGATAAAAAAAGGAAGGTGTAGAAACACTCGTGGACGGTCCTAAAATCCGCACTGTGCTAAGAAATTACAACTGCAGACTTCAGTAACATTACTGAAATTCTCATTACTCCTATTTAAACAAATTGGCAAATACAGTCAGCGTTGTTACCACCACGTTATCCTTCTGGGCTTTATATATTGTGTTGTGACCATGATGTCATTTGCCTCATTACGAATTTCCCTCACTAAATTAAAATTTTATTTAGTTCCGAGGGGATTAAGGACTGATATATGATGTTCACGGTAAAGTGAGCTTTTTTGAAAATCCTGTTAAATTTCCACTTTGGGCTCGTTGATTTCGTATCTTTCCACGTATCAAAGTACACATTGCCATGTTACTTAAACAAGTGTTTAATCACATTCTCAGATGTTCACTTCATTAACAGTAAATTAAGAAAAATAATTATAATAGGCACTATAAACACGTGCACGTTAATTTCAGTAAATTATATTGGTATGCAAACGCTAATTGATAATCATGATTTTTTTTCCTTTTAGATACAAATTTAACACTTTTAACTGTGACCAACCCTTCTGAGGTCATATGAATGTATGCTTTGGTTCAAGCTGTTACAAAAAAAAGCTAAAGAGTTAAAAGTAATACATTCTCCCGTTATGAAAACAGCGCCAAGCCGTTTCGAACGTTTACCTTTAAAAAGTAGTTAATAGGTGGAATGTTCGCTCGTTATATATATCATAAACAAAGAAAATACGGTGCAATATACCTTCATACATAAAACAACGTGTTTTTAACCATTGTTTAATGGCATTACATTAGTTTAGTTATATTTATGGGTAAAATTATGGTTTGCTAATTTAAATTCCGAAGTGTAATGTATTCGCATTTTTCTTTTCAGTAGAATATTAAGAAAAGTATTTTAACTCGGCATTTAATTAAACTGTCAACCTATTTGCAGACATACAGAAACTCTTCTAAATTACCCTACGATTCATTCCATATATAACTCACAAATAAATATTTTAATATAAAACTACAAATGGCGGGTGTTGTTTTTACTACGAGTTAAGAAAATAATTGTCTTGAAACTGAATGGTTGAACCGAATTAATCAACATTTTTACAGCATACTTACGCGATAATATTTATCACCCCACGTAAATTTGTTGAAAATTCGTTTACCCACAGAAATTTTTAATCTCGTTACACTATAGCATTTGCTTACACCTAACGCTTTACTTGCGAAAAATAAAATTACTATTCGTTTGTAAAATTTTAATGGCTGCAGTGATAAGGGCGTAATTTTCACCAATGTATTAACAACACAATAGACAACTGAAGACAGTATGGAACTGTGTCCACGTATTTAATGCAGAATATGATTCCCCTTCACCTAAAAAACTACCTAAGTTGAAGATTAGTCTTGGCAGCTTGTACTTACTCTATGCGCTATAACCTACAAGTTAAATCATTTAGCTAGTTGTAACACTATTTTAACGTATTAATACATCTCAAGGAATGTTTTACGTGCAAAAGATAACCTTTCAATGATATAATTTCAAAACAAGTGACATGTGTGACGACGTATCATCTCGTAAATTGCATTTTGGGGAATCACGTAAATATTAGATAATATACACGAATTTATAAAAGCTCTCATAATTGCCAAACATGACGCAGATTTACCAAACCACGTCCATCCTAAGTTTCTTCGAGGTGATTCCGGGATGTAAATGTATACCGACTTAAATTGCATGCACACAGCACATTTTTTAGGTCGGCATATTATGTAAAATGTCTAGAATTCCTGCCACAAGAAACTACGTTGAAATTTTAATAGAAAGCAATAACAAACACTGCCACGTTACGTGGAACATACATTAAATGTTATGTTTATGACCTCAATGCTTTCTCTGTTTTACGAATAACGTTTATTTACTTTATTTTATAAATCGCGTTGATCGTGGAACTGTTTTGACACGAGAGTGCAGACAGAGAAAAAAATATATGAACCAGGTAACTTAAACGTTGTTTCCAGCCAAATGATCATGTGGAAGAGTTATAGACACAGACGAGCTGCATTAACCCCATCTCGTATTCTTGCTTGCATACAACAAAAGAAACGGAATTTCACGTTACAAAATTTTTTAATTTTACGATTATTATAAGGCGTTATATCATGAAGCTATTTCTCGTAGTTCACTACGACTTTACCTGTGAGCATTGCGGTCACTGAAAATGTTATAATATATGCAGTTACGAGCAATGATATTTCTCCAATATATTCCAATATTTCGACACGAAAGTTCAAAAATTTAAATCGTATCTAGCTTAGTCAAGCATAAAAAAAAGCGTAGAATATGGTATAAGGCCTCCACACCAAAACGTTTGCTTAATCCTGAAATGGACGTCGTGTTCCGAAGAAAATTTATTCAAATATACAGGTGGTAGTGGTAATGNTCTCCAATATATTCCAATATTTCGACACGAAAGTTCAAAAATTTAAATCGTATCTAGCTTAGTCAAGCATAAAAAAAGCGTAGAATATGGTATAAGGCCTCCACACCAAAACGTTTGCTTAATCCTGAAATGGACGTCGTGTTCCGAAGAAAATTTATTCAAATATACAGGTGGTAGTGGTAATATACTCGATTCCAAAGTACCTTCTCATTGCGGGCTGATAAAATAAGCTTGTATGTTAATTTGTAATTATTATGTAAACCATACGTTTGTTATACAGTATCGGAATTCATAACACAATGTTAAAAGAAAATAATTGTTTATATTCATTTATTTCAAAATTGGGAAAATAAATAATTTTATTTCCTTCTAATGTCATAAAGGACAACTTTTGTTGCGGAATTGTTTCATGGAGCAATAATGCATTATATTTTGTACCTGTATATGTATCAAATATTACTACGTAATGATTAAATATTTTATGGTGTTTCATATAGTTGCATATATTCTCAGGATTGTGTGTTCCTATAATTTTAGAAAAGAGCCTTAGTTTTGGCAACAGCTTATAGGAATAAAAAAGCTACATAAATCGTAATGTCAAATATTTTAAAGGAAATTATAAATATTTATAATTTGCAGTGTTTAAATTACTTGAATATACTATTTATTTACAGCTGCATAACTTAGTTGTCGACGGAGAATGATTTAAAATGAAACGGATCGAAAAGAACCTCAATGAAGTGCATTCTATGCAAAACTGACACGTCGATCCGCTCACAAATCTAGGGAGAGCATGGGGTCCTGTAAAGAGAGTGAGAGTTATAGCTGTCTGCTATATGATTGCTTGTAGGTATGTCTGGGGACTCATACTCGCGCATTTCCTTTCGCCTTCAGTTCGGAGCCCGAAGGAAAGCCAACGGAATATTATTGCATATCGCTTGTGTCAGAGACGCCCACCTAGCCTGCACTTTGTCTTCCGTTCTCTTACTCACGTGTTCTGTCGCCACGTCTCAACCAGCCCCTTTCGCAGCAACCTGCGAAATTTTCGTCTCTATCTCTTATTCCGCTGCTTCGGCGAATGCTTGTAGATTGAGAACCTGGCGCTCGATGGCGTGCCTTGAAACGCAATGCACATGCCCTGGTCTGAGGCTTCCAGGTGTCGTTAAAATGAAGAACTTTTTTACTTCCAGACATGCTTGCATTAAGGGACCCGCATACTTCGCACTTGAATTGCTTTGTAGACTATTTTAAATTTGTATTTTTTACGTTAACTCCTATACGTACGTTCAGTGAGCTGATTTACCAAAAAATGACTATTTCAGACTTCAGACGGTTACGTTTAAGACATCACACAAATGAGAAACACAATTTAGGAGCACTAGAGCATTGCTAAAAATAGATTTTTCAAAGCAATGCATTGCGACATATTTATGTGAGATACATACGAAAATACTCTAGGGACATGTACTGAATCTTGCTACACGCTTTCCACCAATAAAATGGCAGGGTCACCACTTGAAGTCCCGTGGGTACGCTCAGCACGACGAGAACAAAGTGCGCCAGTTCAGAACCTTGTGCGTAGTGGCGATGGCGCAACTTTATGCGCGTTGAATGGCCACTCCTATCGCTCCGATGCCTTTCAGCCTCAAACAAGGATAACACCTTCAGGCAGGCGGTACATGTAAGGCTACGCAGGGTCCTTATGATCCATCGTTGTCGTGGTGGGTTAACTCGTCCACTATGAGTTTACATGGATTTTTATTAGCAGCGGACGATTTTATATTTCTGTTTAAAAAATCCTGGCAACACAGAGCGCTACAACACACAACGTATTCTATGTTACGCCTGTAAACAAAATTTACCTCAGTTTGTATGCAATGACACCTACCCTGGCTGTTTTCGCGTGGTCTAGCTCGCTGGCATGTTTTCAACAGGTTGCAATGGACATGCATACCTAGTAAACCCTCCTGTGTTTTCCAAGTGCCACTTTTGCCTGTGGTAGAGCCTCACAATGAATGCTTTACTCTGTGAGATTTCTCTGTTTTTCTATATATTGTGAACAAATGCGGACACCACTTGGCCAGAAATCCCTAAAATGTAACAACACTAATGTTTGTAAAAATTACAACACCCAGAAAGAATGGCCCAAATGAATAAAAACTCGGACGGTGTGTAAAACAGTGTACCAGCAATACGTTATTACGATTGCAGAGAGATGGCGTACACATAGGCCCAGCATCGCCCTCACTTCTGTGACCGGAAAGAACAGTATTACGCTAAGCTCAGTCAGTGAAGAGCCGTCCAACGAACTGAAAGCAAATGACAGTATGCCTCGTCCAAAGGTTGCCATATCAGCGCGTGAGTGGGTTCGAACGGGGCAGAATGATCGGTCTCCTGGAAACGAGTTGGTCATACCGGGACATTTCGGCTCGTACAGGGCATGCTGCTACGACAGCGATGAGTAAGTGCAACCAGTGGATAGTATAGGGTCGTACGCAGCGACGAGCGGGTTCTGGACCACGCAATGTGACCATAGCCCAAGATGACCACCATATTTTCTACATGGCCGTAACGGACCGTACAGCCTAGTCCACAGTAATGGCTTAGTACCGGAGTACTGCAACGGGTTTGGAACTCTCTGCGATGACGATTCGAAGCCGTCTGCTGCGGGCTGGACTGGTTGCACGCATGCCATTGCGTTGGCTTCCATTTTCCAGAAACCACAAACGCCGCAGACTGCAAAAGGCACATGACCGTCTTCGCTGGCATGATGATAGGTAAAATATAGTGTTTTCGGAAGAGTCCCGCTTCAACCTGTCCTACAGTGATGGCCGCATACGTGTGTGGCTTCCAGATTTTCACATGTGGGAATCATGCCAGTCGATGCTGCAGGCTGACAGGTTTTCTCGGGGAACTCACGTTTCGCCTCGCTCTTGCAAACTGGGAATGCCTCAGTCACCTCATCTCACAATGCTGTCATATCTCCAGCTGACTAGGTGTGTCAGACTTATCCCTCGGTTAGAGTACCCAGCTCCGCTTAGACTCCAGTGTCCCCTCATCGCATCAGCATACCCCTGTCCTGGGCAGGCAACAGCAAATGGAATTTCTTTTATCTCGAATCAGCTGTTAGATTTGCAGTGCAATCCACAAGTTTTTCTAATGAAATCGTGAATTTAAGAATTTGTTGACTGAGAATCAGCATGCCTATCACTCAGGATGGAGGAGGAGCTGAACACAAGAAAATTTTAACTGTTTCATTCAGCAAGAAAACACAAAGTATTATAAAATTCTTAAACAAAAAATTTAAATAAGGAATGAGATAGCACCATGAGAAAACCCTTATATCCTGTTCACACCTGCGCGGGCCCAAGACGATACCACAGTTACAGTCGCCTTTGCATCTTCATACTTTTTGTTACTGTATAATATGGCTTTCAGGATTTTTTTATTACCATTTAAAATACCTACTACCATATAATATAATCATATAATATATCCTTATAATACGTATGAAAGAAAAATTACCAAAATTTTTACATAATAAAAATAATATATATTCCTGTAAGATGTGTCTATGATTTATTCATTATACATACATATACGCATAGTCGACTGTATCTATCCGGGCTCCCTCTTGTGCAAACAGGATATAAGGGTGTTCTCAGGGTGCTCTTCTGCTGTCTCTTTACCTATTTTAATTTGAATATTTAACAAATTTATAATATTTTAGTATTTTATCACTGAATAAACAGTTAAAATCTTCCTGCATACAACCACTTCTCCATCCTGAGTGATAAAAGAGCTAATTCTCGGCCAGCAAATCCCTTTCACTGGAAAAACTGGTGGGTTGCACTGCATTTCTTAGAACAGATTAGAAAAAAAGAAATTCCACTTACTGTTCCCCGCCTAGAGCAGGGGTCTACTGAAGCGAAGAGGGGATGTTGGTGTCAAAGTAGAGCCGGGTACCCTACCTGAGGGACATGTCTGGACAGCTGGACAGCTGGAGGAATGGCAGCGTGGTGAGATGAGGTGACTGGAGCATTGCTAGAGTGCAAGGACGAGACGAAAAGTGAATTTCCCGAGAAAAACTGTCACCCTGCGGCATCGACCTGCATGATTCCCAAGTGTAGAAACTTGAAATCGATCCCCTCCCTTCCCGCCGAAAATGGAATCTGGCTCGTTTTTTTTGGGGCAAAGCAGTGGTGTGAAGAATAAACTGTCTTTGAGCTGCCCCTCCCAAGCTAATGTGTGTGTGCTGAGTAAAATATGATGTGTATTAGCTCGTGATGGGAGGCAAGCGCTCTAGCGGCTGCGTCACCTCGGCCCCCTCTTATGTTAAATCACGGTGCGCAGACAGTGGACTGCATACAAAACATTAATATATTCGTCAAGTACAAATATGTGTAGACAGTTTGCGAATAACTGTAATATTTATGAATATCGATGTGGACAGACGACAAACATTAGGATTGATTGAATGATCGAACGGTGAATTGCGGAGGATTGCGGGGGATTGCAGGGGTTTTCTGTGGATTTTGGAGGATTTCAGTACATTGTGGAGGATTTATGATGATTGCGGAGGAGGGTCGGTGATGATTGCTGAGGATTGGTGACGATTGGAGAGGATTGGAGAGGATTGCAGAGGAGCACTGCTGAGGATTGGTAAGAATGTCTGAGAAGTGCATGAAAGATAAACTGTTTAACATGCTAACTGCCCTCGTAAATTCCCAGTCTCAATGATTTTACCCAAACGGTTTGTGAATAGCATCGACGCAACAAAGGCAGTCCAGCTGGAGTCAACGATGGCACCACCAAAAATTAAATCGGGATGTTGCTTATTAGCATGCTATTAAACAAAAATGTCATCTTTATATCTACACTTCAATAGCTCACTTGTCCAAACTGGTATTTGATATTTTTGGCACGGTTTTTACTTTGGCGGGGAATTGCAGGTGTAATTTAATTATGTGCACTCTTTATAATACACTGCAGAATTTGATGGAGGAGATGAATATAAAAAAATTACTTACTGAACAAAATGTTGAAAACGTCACGGAAGAGAGTGTGATGTGTCACCTCTCACATAAGACTAAGAACTGTGTCCTGACTCACCGTTGGTTAAATTTACTATCTCCAGAAGACGAGATATCATGAGACCAACAACCAATTACGAGCGATCAATATGATGGGTTACCTTGGCGTGATATGGGTAGGAGGGGGGTTAATCTAGCACAATTAATCAACTAATGAAAATTATAGGTGATTGGTGATGGGGTGTAAGTCGTCTGCTGGTTTGTGTCGGGGTACTTTGTCGCTGATAGTTCCACCTGCTATCGAGACCCAGACCTTGTGCATATAAATCTTTCAACGTTACTTGCATATTTACTCGACATTATTAATTAAAATTTTGTTTAAGTTTATAAAATTTTTTTGATATTTTGGGAATTTCGCAATTTCTTGGATTTATAGTAATTCAAGGTTATGCGCATTGGGTCAAGGTTATTAGAGAAAAGTTTATGGTCGCCAACATTCAACATAGGGATCGTAGTCGATAACATAATATGTTGGTTGATTTTTTAAATTTTTTTGTATATTCTTGTCTTTAGGGTTATTGGGTAAATGTCAAGGTCACTGATATCCATCACGGTAGTCGAATTCTTAAATTATATTTTTTTCCTCTATTTTAAGATTTTTTTTCGATTATTCTTTGAATATGAATATTTTAAAATTGGATGTTGGAAAGGTGAGGGAAGAAGGTGTTGTTAGGGTGTCAGTAAGGGTGGGGTTAAACTACATGTTTCTCAATTTTAAGAATATATTTTTATTTGTAAGATTTTTCTCGAATTTTTTTACTGTGCTAGTTGTTTGTGGCGTTTTTTGCGGGGGAGAGGTGTAAGTTTATGGGTAGAGGAGGGGGGAGTGTGTGGTTAATATTATAAGTTACTCTCGTATTTTATAATGTTTTTTTGTAATTTTCCTTGATTTCTATGCATGCAAGGTTTGAGGGGTTAGGTGAGCATGACATAGAGTGGGTTATCGTTATATGTTCCTTGATTTTAGAATTGAGCCTAAATTTTTAGAATTTTTTGCGAGTATTTCCATTTTCTATAATTGGGGGGTGGTTTGGGAGGGGTAGGTGGTGTGTTTAGGGTGGGCCGGGGGGAGTGTGAGGTTAACATGATATGTTCCTAGAATTTTAGAATATTTTATTATTGGGAGGTTGAGGGTGAGGTTTGGTGGCTATAGCCACGATAAGTAAAATTTTATCATACGTTAACATTAACAACGGAATTAAAACATTTTCAGCTCATTGTGAAGTGTACAAGATGAGAGAAAAAGAATGAGCAAGAGCTCAACTTTCGTAAGTACTCTAACCCTGCCAACTCCAACTGCTGCTTCAAATATAACGCGGAATAACACGGGCCAGGTCAGGGAAAAGGTGCGTGTTGCAGGGAATATGAAAATGTGGCTGTTACTACTGCAGCGTTCTCTAGAATTCATGTGAACCTTACAGTCCGTGGCACCTAGCGAACTACGTACTGTAGCTCGGTGCAGCTACGCACTCATCACAATCATAGCTCAGCGCCTAGCAGGAAGAACAATTTCAATATTGCTTATCTTTACTATCGCCCGAGTGCACTAAGAAGTTCCTTCTCGAAATGTTTGTGAGGACTTATCAAATGCACTATATACGAATGAATAAAATGAATGACGGGAGTGGCCTTGTGAAAAAAAAAAAAATACGGCTTCTCTATGTGAGAGTAACTAAAAATATACTATGGAAATATGAAAGAAAAAAAAAGTCTCACATGTTAAATTTTTCACGAAATTTTAATTGTGTAACAATGTTTGTGTTCAGGAAGCTCAAAAATTGTCAATGTAATTTATCATGATAACTCAGAATTTATTGTGCTTATCATGCGCGGAGGTAGCGACGGAACTACTTCTTAAGATAAATTGAATATTTTCTTCCCTTAAAAGAGTATATTATGTTTATTAGATGAAGTTTTAAGACCGGTCGTCACGACACAAATAATCATTGTCGACTATCAGGTGCGCCTACAGTAAAAATCGTATTGGACAATGGCAGAAATATATTTTTTCTATTATTACTTATAGACATTATATTAATCGGTGATATTAAAGTCTAGCCCCATTACCTTTGTCCCTTGCAATTCCGGTTGATAAAATAATCATGCAAAGGTGGGCGTATTCTTGCACACTAAACACTAAACTATAACATAACTCATGCCTAAGAACAGTACCTACATTCATTCCTTACTCAGGAACCTTTCTTAGAACCCCTCACACGATATTCTGGGCCATAAGTTCCCATCGTCACCACGAAAGAAGGCCTCAAAGTTCATTTTTCGCAGAAATTGCCTTAATTACTATAATTTGTAAAATGAATGAATTTTTCGGGTAGCCTAAACGAAGGGGGAAAAAACAGAAAAATCATTGCCCCTGGTTTCTTAAAAGTTGTTTGAATCTATGGAGAATAGCAAATTCCCTCTTTCAAATAACTTATGCGTCAGTCGTATCTACCATAAATAAACACTGGAGCGAGAAAACGCTGGTACATAGCGTAACAAACATAATCGTACGACAGGGAGGCGGATGTCACTTTCTTTGTATCTCTGCAGTTAGTAAGGAACCGCGGAGAGAGTTAAATTCTGCAACACTGCGCTTAGCTAAACCAAGTGTAGTATTGCAAGGTTTAACTCTGCAATCGAGTTAATTTTCACACATAATATTTGCATTAGTCGTTTGATTCATTGTGTAAGAATCCTTTCTCAAAGTGGATAGGAAATCAGATCTCAAGGTATTGGTTATAACTGGATTACTTTTCAGAAAAATTGGGATTTTAATTTACGATGAATACAGAGTAAACGACACAGTCATTTAAATAGTTGTTGTTGTATCCCTTTATTAAAAATAATATATACTATTTTATATTTAATTTTTAACTAGTAGCACCAATATTTATGCAAATACTAAGTTTTTGGAGAAAATACCTCTGGTCTCACTTGCGAAATAAATACATTTCGAACTTGTAATGTAAATACTAGCATCATTTTTTAAAATAATAATGCGTAACTCATTGTGATGATGACCAACAGAAATATTGTATTAACGACTAAACACGTATTTCCTCTTGGAATGTACGCCTTACTAGGGAAATCTAGCTTTGTTCACTGGTGTAAAAATATGGAAGATAAAAGGCGCACGCTGGAATATCTTGCAGCCGTTAAAAAACATATCGATATTCAAAGAGGTCACCAGAAGTATTGAAAAATACATGTTACCACGCATTTTGTGCATATTTAAACGAAAGCACTTTTGCATTATTTAAGGTTGGTTTAAACTGTTCACATTTTATTACCCAGTATTTTAGATTTAATATGAAACAAGCCTTTTCAAACTTCAGTACTTGTTTATAAACAATCAAATACCTGATATCTTAGGGTAGTTTAGGTGCCTCTGTTTTAGGATAAGCTATTATTGCAAAATATTTTGTGGAAATATTGAATTTTTTTTTACTGTTCATGGATAAATATTATGGTTTATGCGAATAACTTATGTTAAATAACATATACTGTCCGCATGCGCAGTAACCAATAGTTTTCATCACTTTGGGCGGATTTGGTAGATATCGTGATATTTCTGTGTGACCGCATTTACATGCGTGCACCTCAGACTTACCGGTTCAACGTCGAATGTATTAGAACAGTTTCGCTTAATTTTCTGTCCACAGAGAACACACAAAATAAAAGAAAATAAATACAATTAACTCCTTGGAGTATTAAAAAATTCACGATTACGATAAATTATTGGAATTACTCTTTTAAATGCACGATAACAAAACCATTCTAGTAAACTAAATAATGAAATCATCACTGCGAGAAAAAAATGTATCTACTCGAATACTCTGTTGGTATGCATGTCTCTCTATCACTACATTGAAAGAAATTTGCAAACTGCTACACACTGCTATGAGATACCTGTACTCGCAGTCGGGAGCGTTAACGTCTACGGTATGGTGTGCGGTCAATTATGCAAGAGGCTTCTTACTCATTCCTAGCGTCCCGCAGCTTATAAGCGCCTATGTCAGAAGGACTTGCAGGGTGTCGCGCGTGTGTGACTTTATACCTACTCCGGGTCTCCGTCCGGCCAAGCCACGTTAATTACCCTGCCCGAAACACGGCCAGAAGAGAACGCAAGGATTTACAGCGGCCGTCGCGCGCAGAATCCGCCCGCTCGCTGTTATTTAAAAACCATTAATAATTGAAGGCCATTATTATTTGATTTAAGGAATTCTGTGTGATGCTTTGCGGGAACAAAGCCCCTCCCCGAGTAGCTCGGGGCGGAGACGAAGGCATGTTTTTGTTCGCCTCCCGCGGTCCCTAATTATCTCCCTATCCCGCCAAACCTGCAGGGGAAACAATTGGTGCAGGTTCCTCCCCCCATTACTTGCTCATTTATTCAATTACCTGTGGCACTTTCGGTCCCTGAAAACTCGTTGCAACAACGAGGGGGCGTGGGTGGGAGGCCAGATGAGTAAAGAATAAATAATAAGCCGGTCCTTTTGTTTGCTTATCTGCTTGAAATAAGCACAATGGCCCGGGAGGGTCTGATAAATTGACTTCTCCTATCGCGTCAGAGAGCCAGGCCCCATTCTGTGATGTTAAGGGGCACAGTTCTATCTCCTTGCGAATTTCTCCCGCTTTCTGCTTTCTCCTGACTATGCGACTGAAGGAGAACAATTAATTTCATTTAAACAAGTCGACGTTGTCTCAAGAAATGCTTTTAAAAGCCATTTCGCCGCGTGTTAGCTTCTGCGACCAGCGGCCTACGTTAATTTCTGCACGGGAAAATTCTAGTGACGGGCCAAGAGTCGTAAATTCCATTATTTTCATTATCTTTCTGTACTTTCGGAGCCAGTACGAGTGCAGCTATCGCGATCACGCTGTAGTCGATGTGTTGCAGGTTGCATGTTCGTGAACTCTGTATACCAGAATTCATAACGATACTGTGTAGTCCATACAGTAATATGTTTCCCATTTCGGTAAAAATGTGAAATAAAATACATATGCTACAATTGGATTATTTACTGTACCTAAATATTGTTAGTGTTTCGTAGATATCATATGTCGCACAAATACCATTTTAAGGTGCTAATGTAAAGCACAACATATTATTTTAATATTCACATGTTGTAGAAGATGTTTACTATTAACTGAGCCTTTTTGAAATCCCTGCTAAGGATATACTTATCTTCAGGTTTGTATCCTTCTGCTACAAGAAAAAGTAACATTGCAATCGGCCTTATCACTTTATTAATGCTTCTTCCATGCGAAAGTGTGAAATAGTTTCACATGTAAACGTGCTGCTAATGTGAAAATTCGCGTTCTTACGTGTTTAAAACCATAAATACTAACCTCAGTGACCACAAATTTAAACATTACAATCGCAAGTGGACACCAATTTTGGGACTATGTTTCGTTAATTCAGTAACTTTACTTACAGCATACACGCTTGTGTAGCCTATAATATATGTAGTCATAAGTAGTCATATTTTTGGAAATATTGGTCTCAAAAGTGTTTTCTCTTCTCTGATCAGATTTCAGTACAAGGTTTGACCACCAACATGGTGTAATGGATAGCGTCGTTGTCTGTCAACCGAGGTATCTAGTTTAAATTCCCCGCGATAGCTCTTGGAATTTCCCAAGTTTTGGGTGCCTGTGGCTTACTTTAATAACACAGAAGGCATTAAAAAACAAAAATAGGATCATCCTGTATTATTTTCCCTGACATTAAGCTTCCATAGCCGCGCCGACACTTTCAGTTTTATACAAGTTTTCGGTCTGTCGACTCATCCATCGTCTGTACTAGTATTATATTAGGTTGAATCAGACCAAATGTTACAGACAATGGGAGGTTATTCGGAATACAAAATCAAGTGGGAACTATATGTACACTTTTTATGCGAACTGAATATTAAGGAAGACACGAGACCTTAAAAATTGTGTTTTTAAAATATATTCATCCGTAATATCGGAAACTAAGTTAAATTAAATTACAATCCTCCGAACATTAAGTTATGTTATAGTGATCATCAACCTAAGAGCCATCTCTTACTAATACGTCCCACCGTAATGCAAATAACAGGGGTGGCCACCCTATTATTGCAGACAACATTTGTACTGTCAGGAGTTATGATAATTTTGTTTCTGGTTTATTGAGGAGTGTGACTTAATTAACAAAAATGACCTTATTGTTGCCACTGCAAGGAATCACCATTTTGGTGTAAAACGCACAAAACGTTTCGGCTGCAGCGCTACAGTGCCTAGCTCGTAGGCAAGACTGCAAATAAGTCTCTCGTGTGTGCTGCTGTGTTCACTGCACAGACGATGGGGGCGGACATTTCTAACACTTTTTATAACACACTATACATCAATAATTCTGGAGTTCTGAAGCTGGCTGTTGGTTTCTGGCGACAGTCTGTGTGTGATTTCCTGCACCAAGTATTGGTATTGCCTACACGCCTGTAACTACATCGTTACCATCGACAGTTTTGCGTGCATTTGACACGAAAATGGCGGTTCCTGGTCAGTTGCAATAAGAGGGCCATTATCGCTAATTATGTCGTACTGTTCAACAAACAAGCATCGAAAATTCATAAATTCTGACGGAAAATGTATGCAGTGAGAGGGTAGTCATCCCTGTTAATTTCATTACAGTGGAAGGTATTCATGAGAGTTTGCTCTAAGGTTGAATATCCCGAAAACATTCAATAATGTTTACATAACTCTTATTTAATTTCACTTAATTTCCCATATTTCGGAAAAAAAGAGTTTAAAAACTCAATTTTCAAGGTCTCATATATCCCTTAGTATTAAAGTTGTTTAAAAGTGTACTTATAGTTCACATTTCATTTTTAAACCAAATCACTTTTCATTGTCTGTAATATTTGGTCCGATACAACCTAATACAATAGCAGTACTGATGATGAGTCGACATACCGGAAACTGGTATGAAACCCAGAGTGTTGGCGTGGCGACGGCAACTTTATTTTAGGTAAAATAAGGCAGGATTATCCTACTTTTGTTTTTGATTACCTTCCACGTTATTGAGATAAGCAGCACGAATTCAAAACTTGAGAAATTGCAGTACACAGGGTAAAAAATGTATTGCTCTCCTTGTGGGTGATATAAGGAGTAAAAATTCGCTTATTTGCAAGGAGTTATCTGTACATTTTGTTCCCTAACTCTGTTAGTAAATGANTAATACAATAGCAGTACTGATGATGAGTCGACATACCGGAAACTGGTATGAAACCCAGAGTGTTGGCGTGGCGACGGAAACTTTATTTTAGGTTAAACAAGGCAGGATTATCCTACTTTTGTTTTTGATTACCTTCCACGTTATTGAGATAAGCAGCACGAATTCATAACTTGAGAAATTGCAGTACACAGGGTAAAAAATGTATTGGTCTCCTTGTGGGTGATATAAAGAGTAAAAATTCGCTTATTTGCAAGGAGTTATCTTTACATTTTGTTCCCTAACTCTGTTAGTAAATGGTATTTGCACAACTGAACCTGCGTAGTCAAAAATCATCACCTGTTTTTTGAACTTCAAGCAGAAATTCCTCCGGAAACGCCATCAAAATGGACTCTGGCCTGTTTTCACGGACCGCAAGTGTATAACTAATTTTGACAATTGCGTTGTTCACTTATCAATTGCATTAATTTCGCCTTACTTTCTTATTTGATATCAGCTGTTTTATTAACCTCATTATTGATGCATTTTCCTCTTCTCTTTCACTCTAAATTTGCTACTTTAGTAAATTAACAAATGTGACGCTTAAAAAAAATATTATTATGAAAACGTAATTACGTTCTTTATTTAAATATTAATTCAGTTGAATAAACTTTATTATTTAATGTGTAACTATGAAAAATAACTTCGGGCTTATTTATACTAAATAGATCAAATAGGAAGGGTGTAATATTGGGTGACTGTTCCTCAATAACATAGAAATTTATTCGATTAAATCCTTTAATAGAACAGACAATATGCGTTAAATCAAATAGTTAGTCTGAAAAAAACGGTTTTTCTTGGCTAACGTAATTCTAACTATTACTTATTAGGTCTTACGAATATTTACTCTTTGTTTAAACCCAGCACACGACCAGTGAAAATAAGCAGTGCACATGCATATTTATTTAACTGTATCACACACTGGGATTTTTTTATTTTTTTTATTTTTAGTCAGAGTGATACATCAGAAAATGAAGGCGCAAAGAGAACAAATAATAATCTGACGACGCGGCTCCCCACATGGTAAACGGGTGGCCCGAATCTGAGGACAACGTTCGTGTTTTGATACAGGAAGCACATTCTTGTAGAATGCCGCCAGAAATTTGTGTGGCAATCATTGCTTAGAAAATAGTTTTTGGGCTTTCTCTATCGCCTCACTGTTAATTATAATTATATATATATATAGTTGGAAACGGGAACAAATACCAGCAGACGAAACATGGCTACTGTTATAGCAAACATGTTTTCATCTATGTCGCCGTCGTAACTTTCATTGGGTAGTGCATACATGTATGTATGTACGTTTGTAAGTATTTACAGCATTTATCTAAACTATGTAAATCTGTACAGCATGTATGTGAGGTTCCATGTACAATATGTATGAAAATAATTAACATATGTTCTTATGTATGTGCAGTATGTCTGTATAATCATAGAGTACGTATTCACAATATCTACTCACAGTAGGTACGAACATTGTGTATCTACATAGAGTATGCATGCTCACTATGTGTACACATACAGTATGTATGCACATACAGTATATATGCACACACATTATGTATGAACATGCAGTATGTATGCACATGTAGTATGTATAAACATACATTATGTATGTACATACAGTGTTTTCATGTATAAAGTGTTAATGTGCATACAGTGTTGAATTTTATAAAATGCGTATGGCGCCGAGTGTTTTAACCAGCAGGACGGTGCACCGCCACATTACGATCAAGACGTAAGGTCGCTCCTCGATAACGCATTTGTGGACACGTGGATAGGCCGAAGAGGAAGTGTTGAGTATCCACCCAGATCTCCAGGTTTATCGCCATTAGATTTTTATATGTAGGAAGCTGTGAATAACACATTGTACACCAAAAAGCCATGGACCCAGGATACCATGAGAGTCACGATTATGACCGCCTGTAAATATGGAAACCGCAGCTACTGTTGGTCTTTGTGTCATAAGGCCTTGAAGACGATGCCTTGCTGCTGATTGCACACCTTTTCAACATTGTAACTGTTATTAACACACGCACACTCGTAACGTCGTCTTTATAGCGTCGAATATAAGCAGTACTATCAGATTGTCTCAAATTGTTTATCTGCTATTCCCGTTCAAATATTGTAAACATTTATTTGGGTTATTCGTTATGTATATCTCATCACCTCTGTATTGGCCTGTCTTATATTTTTTCCGACTACCAGATATATTCGCAGACATATGTATTAACGTTATCGTTATTCGTTCGATAATATTTCATGGTGATATATGTTATGTTTAGATTGTATTCACTTACTTATTTCCTTCTCAAAGTTGTCGGATTGTTATATCTACGTCTTACGACAACAGTTTTTCGTCTATTATTGTCCTTTTAGTCGCTTTTATGATTCTCGTTTGACGATGTAAGCACTGCAATAGCCAATGTCCATGGCAATACATTTAATTACTTATATATATATATATATATATATATATATATAATAAAATGCAAAGAGCACTTTTCTTAATGTCATCGCGAAATAACCGGTCTGAAATTCACAACACTTATTCAGTTATCGCTTATGAAGATATATGAATACATATACATATATATATATATATATATATATATATATATATAATCNTATATTCATATATATGTAAAATTACTTTTTTATATTTTCCCCATTCTGGTCTTTAAATCCGCGTAGAGTAAATAGAAAACGTCTAGAAAATAGCATTTATATTACTTCTAAGGACAGGACTCGTACGGTGCACCCTGTAGCCAAATGGAGAGGCGGGACTTGGCTGTAAATCAAATTATTATAGACATATCGAGACTTAAAACTACGTAGGAGCTTCCTCGAAGAAATAAAGTTCATTTTAAAACTTCGAGAGGAAGAATGATAGTGGGTGACAATTGTGGTAGGAAAGCACTAATTTTGTTTTAATATTCATTTAAGATTATTTCTAAAATATAAATTAAAGAGAAGTATGTCACACTACAAATGAAGTTGTTAAAATTTAACTATCTGAACACATTATCAATTATTTATCGTTTCCGAATGCTCGTGGAAAAAAAATGCAGTCACTCACATATCTATATAAACCTTCTGGTGTGTCAGACCAAAGATTTCCACTTTATGATTACAACAAATACAGGCGTGTATCCAACGATAAACATCCGAGTACATTTCTATAGGGCGTTATAGATGTGATTTATGACGTTTTTAGACTGAAATGCTCTTTTGTATCCCAATTTCCGCGCTGGCCACAAGAGACTTAAAAGTGAAACCTGGCAAGCCGCATCCAAATAAGCACAAGGCTCAAAGGACAAGTGCTGAAGACTCAACCCGTTTTCAACATTTACCGACTGATGTAAATTAGGCTAAAATTCACAGGTACCGTCTATAGTGGGCGCATGTGTTTTGCAATCTCAGACCCTTTTATTCGCCGCCTGAATTTCATAAAATAATTAACTGTCATGATAATATATGGAAAATTGGGAGAATATTTAAGGTTTATATTGCAAGTTAATGGCTGTTTTACGTGTTTTATTTGCTATTGAATCAAATACAGTGAACCTCACCTCTTTCATCTTCTCTTAATAATTTTGGTATAGATAAACTACCATATATAAAATTTCATTATTTTTTTTGCAAGTATATTAAAATTGTTATAAAATCCTATAAATATTCACCGTATGTCTGAGATGTGTACATGGTGTACTGAGAAACTCGCGGTAGCACATTAAATATATATATATATATAAGGTACAAACGTTTTACCAACGAAATACTTAAACGCCTAAAATAATACTCGTGGATGGCCTAATGAAATAATAAAATTTTGTACTTAATTATTACAGAGATAGTTTCAGATTTTTCAAAACTTTTTACAATTACAAATATTATTTATTTGTAAATAGCATAACTTCCAAAAGAATTAAATTTAAAAAAACTTACAAATATTTTGTTTCCAACTGCAGCCTACAACCAGCCCTTATTCATAAAAATACACACGTGCCGAGTAAATTTATTTTGAAAAACTCGCAATAGTAAAAATGGATGTTCCAGTTATTATCACAAAGTAAAAAATAAAATCGCTAGTAATTAAATATAATTTTAGATTTATTTTAATTCATTTCTGGAATTAATAAAAATTAATATCAACGTATTAATTACAATTTAAGTTTCCTTTCAAAACACTCGAAAGCTTTCCAAATATTACTTATTTAAAAGTGTAAGATTCATAAAGTTTCAGAAATAATTTACTTTTAGATATCGCACATGTATATCTATGGGTACAAGCAATTAAATACAGCAAAATCAAATATAAAAGAAAAGCTGTTTTATCGCTCAATTTAAATAAAGAGCTCCAAAGTAATATGTAATATTTTTGCATACTTGGTACAGGTTAGTTAAATTTTATCGTTGCTCTAACCAAATATTTGTGATTTTATGTTATCAATCATTTCGATATTCCATCAAACACATGTATCTTGTAAGAGTTAAGGAAATACTTTTAAATACAAAAAATACACTTATTGTACAGTATAATAGTAGGCCTACATTTATTGCATAGTTGAACCACCCCTAGCGTAGGTACACGAGGGCGATACGGTCTGACATTGGTTCGCAGAGACGTCTAATGCTATTACGTGAAATATCGTCTCATAGATGTTGCAACTGATGCTCCAGGTGCTGCATAACAGTTACTCGCCGATGCTGCGGTTCCAGCTGACTCCATACATGTTCCTATAGGCTGTAAATTGGAGACCTAGCTGAACAAGGAAGGGTAACGACATCACGCACACAGTTCTGAGAAATTTACACTGCTAAAAGAAAGAAAGTTAGGTCGCAGAGTGTCTTGAACGTACCGCTGTGCTGCCAGTTTTCCCCTGATTACTGTAATGGTAAAGCGAGAACCGTAAAATATTACTCTCTGTACGACGCCATCATTTCTGGTTTTGTGTCACTCAGCAGTGAAGTATGGATGTGTGCTCTCTCCAGTGTTCCGGGGCCACGGTGGTGTAGTGGGTTGACTACTCGCCTCCCACCTACGCGAACCAGGTTCGATTCTGAGCTAGGTCGCTCTCGGATTTTCGCACATGGGAATCGTGCCGGATGATGCCGCTGGTTGGCATATTTTCTCGGAGCCCTCCCATCTCCCTCGCCCTTGCATTCTGGCGCTGCTCCATACTCATCTCGCTTCACCCTCAACCCTCATTGGCTCTTAAGACTTCGATGTTAAGGTGACCACCTGGTTGAAGGAGTTTTGCACGTCTGAAGCCTTAAAGCGTGGGAGAGCTAAGGGCGACCAAGAAATTCACGTCAACTCTCTCATCGCCTCTACGCGTGAACCACGGAACTGGCGTGCAGTCTTGCTGTCGGTAACGCGCCTCTATGAGATTTCTTGCGGAGACCCTACAATTTTATGACGTAATAATAATAATAAAGCTTTAATGCAAGTCCCTATTTAATATTTGGTACCGGATTGTTTATACGTAAAAATGACCGTGAAAACACCTATATGAACCATTTTCACTATCACAAAAACATGCTTTAGAGAGAAATGGAGGAACTAAAAAACCTATACGGATGCGTAATGTTTATTAAATGCTATTCGTAAGCAGATCTCATGCAGACACGTTTGACGGTTTATTAATAAAATGTTTTCTGCTGGAGCTCTGCACACCGTTTGGTGGCCTACCCAGGTGGCTACCTAAGAGCCGCCCAAATATTGTCATTACAAAGCCNGGGTCAACACGTCTTTGGTAATCCAAATCCAATCTCTCTCACATTGCCTCCCTCTACAGTGCATCTCTGTACTCGAGTACGGTTGTCACCCGTGTCTTAAAGAAACCTGAGTTCCTTACTATAGACGATTCATCGCCTTTCCTCAGTCATTTACGGCACTGGATTATAACCAAACCGGAAACAATGTAGCCCTTTTCTGGTGCTAGTGGAAGACGGCGTAAGGTGCATCGATAAAACAAGTCTCTTCGAGCTCGCATTAGTGCGGATGGAAGCATGGGCAATTACCGATTCCACTGCATATCTCTTGAAGGTGAAGCGAGATATTGTCAGTTGAGTTCACAAATGTCAGATGCAACGGGTCCAGGCGGCGGGGCAGTTCGTCGGACCGACCACCCTGCCTCTCTTAGTGCAGTACTTTGCCCTCTCTCAAACTTATTAAGTTGTTCATACTTGTGTATAATGCTTCGCTTAGGCGTGCAAGATACTCACTTCTGTTCTTTCCTCGTCCTACGACCGTTCACGTCATCTGGGCTGTAAAGGGTTATAAACCCCTGATGACGTTTGCACGTGGTAAAATTGAACCAAACATAAAAAAAAACCTTCAGTATTATCCACGATGGTAAAAGTACCAACTTTCCATTCTTATGGGTTATTCGTTCAATGCGTGACTATACTATGGAAATAAGTGTAAATAGGCATACCTAAAGGTTTACATATGCATACATACAGACACGCGAGCATACATAAATAAACATGTACAAAAATACATACACTTTCGCGATCACATAAACGCATTTGACTATCTCAAAATATTTAGCTTACTTGTTTCTTATAACAAAGAATTATTGATTTGCCTACAACGGTTTGCTGTACACAAATATTCTTTGTGTAATTTTTCTCACGGTTTTTATAGTTATAAGTTGAGTAAAAAAGATGCTTTTGGGTGGATTTGTATTTATCAAACAATTTTTGTAGACTGATTTTTCGCTTGTTTGTATTATTAGGTTTATATAGTGGACTCTAAATATAATTTTTTTGCCAATTGTGCTAGTGTCAGTTGGGTTACATGAACTATTTGTAACAGAAAAACACTGAAAATAAATTCCATATTTGGCGTTAAGAGACGGATTAATTGTGACAAATATGGACAACGCCAAAAATATACGATTTACCCGTCTGCTTTCAAGGCTGATAAATTAATGTGAGTTATAATTAATATTGTTTAGCTTTTATAATGGTCCACGTTTTTATTATACATAATTGATGGCTTGCAAGTGGCGAAGTATGAAAAAAAAAAACTGCGTCATTCACCGGTTTTCCTCTAAGTATAAAATATCTCCTCGACACAACTACGTTATGCTTCCTGCGCAAAAAAAAATCGTAGTTTACTTAAATACAGAAAACTATTGTGCTATTGTAAATTGACACATTGGGCTTTGAAGAGATTAGTTGTTTTTCTGTAGATGGATACAGGCTTTCGTTCAAGAGTGTTTACCTGTGCTATTATATTTCTGAGTATAAGCAACCAAAATTTGTCTACTGAAACAAAAGATATTCTATTTAGAAACTGTGTCGTTAGTTGAATATAACTTAACAACATAAAATACTACCTCATGGCTAAAGGAAGTAAGGTGAATTCGTCCGGCTGCCAAAACTCGACAGCATGTGTGCATGACGTCAGTATAGGAGGTTACTTCACGTGCCAGTATTGTGTGCTGCGTTAACTTTCCACATTTCTTTTTAAATATTTTGCGATTACGGTTTTACTCCTTGCCCAAATATTATATGTAAAAATACATTTTTAACCCAGGTAATTTGCCGTTATAAATATGGTGATTGGAAATACACTCGACGAACGCCATAGGTACGAGTGCCAAAACTGGTTGATAAAAATGTGTATTAGGTCAATATTATTCTTAATAAATATAAAACTCAATTCTTATAATAATATTAATGTTAAAAATTTCCATTTAAATAATTTTATAAGAGCCAATAAACGGGTTAGTTTTATGAACAACGCAATGGAAGTGCCAACAATTTAACATTTGACAGTTCTATGATAAATGTGCGACCTCGTATCTTCTCAAATGTAAAAAGTCAGAGTCGAAGCGAGACTAATACACATCGTCTCGCTATTGTAATGCCTTGTTATGATGTATTATCGTGAAATGATTACATATACAGGAAAGTTGCAAGGGTACCGACAAATAATTACCATAACAATGAGCACTTAAAATAGTAAGTCAGGTGACAGGTATGAAAAATGCGAAAAATTATTTCATCTCATAGTATAATAATTTAAATGTAATTTGTTTTTAAACAAAAATTATTATTGCTATAGCACAATGTATTTAATTAAACTATTTTGCGACACCTGAAACTTAATACAGAGACAAATGTAAGCAAGAACATTTACTTCCGTGTTATAAAATTGTTATTAATGCTGGTAGCCTCTTTTTAGTCAGAAATTGAATGAAATTAAAATTCCGTGGCTCTTGTTCAAGATACTATACTTACTTTTATACTTCTAGTTTCGTTATCACCAATAAACACCCGTGGTTTGTGTTTTTTTTTGTTATGGGGACCTTACCAGTATTCAAATAAACAACTAGTTTAAATTTAGAAACGAAATTTCAATAATAGAAATACATGGCAATTTTAACAGCTAAAAGTGTTCTCGACTTCACGCAACAACGATCAGTTTACTCTCCATATTTTAGACGACAAACTTACGAGTCGAGTAAATATATATAATATTAAAAATAATGTGGTTGAACCGATAGTAATTACACGTACTCAGGTTAAATCTGTCGTTATCCATGCGTGCCACTGCTCANAATGTAAAAAGTCAGAGTCGAAGCGAGACTAATACACATCGTCTCGCTATTGTAATGCCTTGTTATGATGTATTATAGTGAAATGATTACATATACAGGAAAGTTGCAAGGGTACCGACAAATAATTACCATAACAATGAGCACTTAAAATAGTAAGTCAGGTGACAGGTATGAAAAATGCAAAGAATTATTTCATCTCATAGTATAAAAATTTAAATGTAATTTGTTTTTAAACAAAAATTATTATTGCTATAGCACAATTAATTTAATTAAACTATTTTGCGACACCTGAAACTTAATACAGAGACAAATGTAAGCAAGAACATTTACTTCCGTGTTATAAAATTGTTATTAATGCTGGTAGCCTCTTTTTAGTCAGAAATTGAATGAAATTAAAATTCCGTGGCTCTTGTTCAAGATACTATACTAACTTTTATACTTCTAGTTTCGTTATCACGAATAAACACCCGTGGTTTGTGTTTTTTTTGTTATGGAACCTTATCAGTATTCAAATAAACAACTAGTTTAAATTTAGAAACGATATTTCAATAATACAAATACATGGCAATTTTAACAGCTAAAAGTGTTCTCGACTTCACGCAACAACGATCAGTTTACTCTCCATATTTTAGACGACAAACTTACGAGTCGAGTAAATATATATATAATATTAAGAATAATGTGGTTGAACCGATAGTAATTACACGTACTCAGGTTAAATCTGTCGTTATCCATGCGTGCCACTGCTCANGAATAATGTGGTTGAACCGATAGTAATTACACGTACTCAGGTTAAATCTGTCGTTATCCATGCGTGCCACTGCTCACTTTTTAGCGACGTCTTCGTATTAACGTTCTCGTCCCTCGGGTAATGTGACACCTTGTGCTGCGTCACGACTCTTGTACGCTGCGATGTGCCTATAAGCTATAGATATTCATTTTATTAATTACGGTTGTTTGTTTGTTGTGCTGGGTAATAATCTGTGTACTTTGGTTTGCGACTGCTTGTCACCTGGCAGCAGCAGCATAATAGTCCAGTCAATTTAAACATCCGACCTTGCATATGATTCAGTAGTAATTATTTTTCGATGTGTTGTTTGGAACCAAACCCGTAGTACAAATTTAAGTTTTGCAACCCCCGAAAAGGTGTGCGACCTGCGTAGCAGCCAAAAAACAGCGAAATGTTCGCTCTTTTTTCAGTTTTTGCTCAATATCTTCCGAAATATACGTCTGACGGAAAATGTGTCCCATACGTTTTTAAAGTATATTAAATTTTCAATAATCTGACATCCAAACAAATACTATTTTTCCCGAAAAAAAATAAAAATTGTAAGTTTTGGCCTCTTATATTGTTAAATACCGTCGAAACAACTCGTCCTACGAGAAACTTCAAAATAAATTAATTTAAAGTACATTTATTTAGCTTTAATTTGAGCACTGGTAAGCCCTTCTAGAATCAATAATTCTCTCGGAAATGCCTTATAGGTACCAAAACGAAAACCTTGAAAATTTACTTAAGGGAAAATGAAAGAAAAACAGTGCAATTACAATTTGTTGGTCAATAGTATTTTATTATGAACAAGAAAAGTTACTGATATAAAACTTTTTCGTCCCGGTTTGGAAAGTTCCTCTTCGGAAGTTCTTGTAGGAGCAGATGTCCCTTCTGTTGCCTCCTGGGTGCTCTCCTGATGATGAAAGGGCGGAGGTTCACTATGAATGAGTGGCTGAGTTGTGGTGATGGAGATTTCCTCGTCGTCAGATCCCTCTACCTGGGGAACTTGCACGTTGTCGCATTTCCCACCACAGAAGCGGCAAAGGGCTGAGCACTTGAGCCCACCTTTGCGACAACTGCACCCACCGCTGCAACGTTTCTTGCATTTGCATGGTATCATCCGCACTAAAAGCTGAGGAGCAGGGTCTATGGTTGTGGATACGGGGATGAGCCCTTGATCGTCAAGCATCCAACCCCTATCTGTTGGATTCCTGTGGACCCCCAACCACTTCTGAACGTGGTGGTATGTTTATTGAGAATGGTGAGCTGACGTGTCTTTAGTTAGGGGCAAGCGAGCAAGATTGAGTTTGGTGTTGGCTGCTGACTTGACCAATATTTTAAAGGTTTGGTCTGGCATTACTGCATCGTGGGGTGTTATGCACATAATACCTCCCATTTCGTGGAAGGTATTATCCCCATCCAACGTATTAACATTCACGTCAGCATTGTCAAACACAAACTGCATGAAACTCTCTTTTCCAACTGGCGGTGACGATTCTGGCCGCATCAAAGCAGATGTTTCGAGCTGCACTGCCTCACTGTAAGTGCATGAAAATCCTAGAGCTGAGCACATGTTTACAATATGTTTTGAGCCAAATTTCCTATATAAGTAGGTCCCAACTCCTGTCATAAGTAAAGAAATGAAAGGTCGTGGCCGTGCAGCTGATATAAGAGCATGTGAAAAAGCTACACATTTATTTCTCCACGTGTTGAAAACACCTCTCTTGTGTTTTACGATAACGGTCTCATAAAACAGTTTTACACACTCAGGGACAACAGACTCAACATTTTGTAAAAAATCATCAGACTGTGGATACTCATTAGTTTCGTACACTTGTGAGCGGATTTCTTCTAGAATTATGTCAGGTGCATCCTTTACAACTCTCACTCGCTCTTCCTGAACATCACGCTTTCTTTCCTCATACCATTTATCGTAGAGGATTTTATATCCAGTATTTTTTAAAGTCACCACTGCTCCTTTGCAAGAGCCGAGCTCCGTAATAATGATCTCCTTCCCAGCGTTCGGTGAGGCGAGATTTCATAGTCCTTACAGCTGGCTCACAAGCTCCTTCAATCTGCTTTATTAGATCGTCTAACGCAAACTGGCATTCGTCACTGTCCAAAATGTAATTGTAAATTCACTCCATGGCCTCATCTAATTGTGTAAGTTGTCGATATCCACTTTCATGTCCAATTTTTGGCTGTTTGGCAAACCACTTTTTGTAACACTGGATGTGGTTCCTAGCGTCAGCAGCAACCAAGTCATGTTCAGCTTTGAGGCGTTCCATAATCTGTTTCCCCTAATCATCACCTCGCCGTCGAGCTGTATCTAAAATAGTATCCCTCGATTCAAATTTTTCAACTTGGTGGACGGTGTTCCTTCTGAAATGAGGGTGTTTTTGTTGCAGCCTGAGCAACTCTTCCGTGATATCTAAATAACACAAAATACAAATTTGTTGGAGGTTCCAGCCAATCAAACTTGATCTTGTGGATCGGGGAGGGTCAGGAACGCAATCCCCTCCACGTAGAACAGACGCTTCAACATTCTTTTTAACAATGTACCTCTTTCTACACGTATCATGAACGGTGACTTGATTACGGTTTCGAAGGTAACTCACATTTTCCTGTAGACAACATTGTTGACTCGCAGATAGTAGAGTGGAAATGCCTTTTTCTTTCACCACAACGACTGGGCCTTCATCCAATGTCCTACGACAAATGAAACATATGTCTGGAGGGATAAATATGCATCTCACATATTTCACAACCCGCACTCTTGTAAATCTACTACGCAACTGAAGTAGGAATGGCGAGGGACAGGTTGGCTTGACCTGGAGAGGGGGCTGGGAGGGACGCCTACCTGCCGACCCTCTTCCCTCTCACACAAAGGGGCCACCACTCAGCTCCCATCCCACATAACGCACAAAGAAGCATATTTTACGAACTCAAATAATTACATTAATCGTAACCAAAAATGCAAATGTTGCAAGGTTCCGATCATATCTGATTCTTAATTTATTATAATTGACATTGACAAAAAATTATATGTTATGTGTATTATACTTAATAACTTCTATTTTAAACAAGGTTGGGCACTAAGTTGTACAGGTACTGTGGTTATATTATTTTAAATAATTAGTTCATACATGCTAACGTAACGCATTTCATCATTATATAGCTTGTTTACGATGTTGGACGCACTTTTTCTTTAATTTTCCATTAAGTAAATTTTCAAGGTTTTCGCTTGGGTACCTATATGCCATTTATGAGAAAACTATTGGGTCTACAAATGCCCACCAATGCTCAAATTAAAGCTAAATAAATGTACTTCAAATAAATTTATTTTAAAGTTTCCCGTAGGACGAGTTGTTTTGACAGTATTTAACAATATAAGAGGCCAAAACTTAACATTTTTATATTTTGGGAAAAATGGCCTATGTTTAAAGAGCTGTATCTTGGAAACTACTAGAAGTAAAAAAAACTGCTTGGGTCTCAGATTGTCGTAAATTTATATGTACTTTAAAAAGGTATGGTGCACCGTTTTCCGTCAGACGTGTATTTCGGAAGATATTGAGCAAAAAAGGAAAAAAGAGCGAAAATGTTGCTGTTTTTGGCTGCCACGCTGGTCGCACAACTTTTCGGGGGTTGCAAAACTTGAATTTCTACTACGGGCTTGGGTCCAAGCAACATATCAAAATATCATACCTTCTGAATGAAATGCAAGGTCGAGTCCTTTTTCATGTCTACATTGACTGGACTATTTGTCAGTATCATATTTAGGTAGCGTAGGGAACACACATGTCAAAGTACTTTGTTCTCTGTTTTATTTTTCGTGCGAGTATAAGTGGCGCTGCCAGAGATTTTGAGAAGTGAAACAACTCCAGCGATATTATTGGTTTTTTATTTTACTTACAATTTTTAGAAAGCATTACTAGTAGAAAAGGTTGCTAATTATGAATGATGGTAACTTTTTTGACCCGCGTGTTTGGTGTAATGCAGATAAACTGATCAAGGACATAAATAAATAAGTAAATAGCGCTTTTTAAATGTGAGTATATTTGGTGTCAAACTTTTTAACTCTAATTTATATATTTCAATGGAGCAAGCTAAGGTGCAGAGATATTTCAATATATATATTTAAATATTGTATGCATGTCAGTGGCGGCGCGCAATGCTGTGCTCTTGTACTCAATCACTGTGCAGAATGTTTTAAAAATTTTGCCGAATACTTAAATTAAAATGTTAAATGTGAAGTATCATTGGTTCAAAATTGATGCTATTGTTGTTCAACAAAGCAGTATTATTTAGTTAGAGCTTAATTTTGTTGGCAGCGGTAATTATTTGCAGTTTTCAGCCTCACGTGTACCACCTGAGCATGGCTGCCGCTTCCCCACCCAGTCCCTTGCGCTGGCCGGAACTGCAAAGAAACACTGGAATCTCGCCCTTATCTGCGCCTCCTCCGTGCGCAGACAGGTTTCGCACGTGGGCACGAATGCGGGACAGTGCTGGGTGCCTGACTCGCGTCGCCAAAATTAGTTTAAAATAATCTCGCCATCACTCAAAAACTATCAACTAAAATATTATAAAAATTTGGCGCCAAATCAGTGATATTTTCTTACCATGACGCGATCGTAATCATTTTCTTTACTGAATAATGGTTTCTTAACTATTTTACTGGACGTGCACAATAAATGTAGAAAGCTAGAAAATATTTTGAGTTTAGAAATATATGAGTGTTATGCGTATGAAATGAAGATGAAACACCAAAGTTTATTTATATGCCCCTCTTAAAGCATTACCGTTTGTTATTTTCTTGTTACGGCGTACAGACTTTTAAAAATATTTCAGCCGTATAAGAAAGCAGCAGCTACGATTTTTCTGCTTTCGGATATCTTCATTATCTTTCTCCAATATTGTATCTGCATATAGTTAAAATAATATTTCTAATTGTTAGTTGACAAAAGTTTACTCTGTAATATACATAAATTTTAAAAGCAAGAATTACAAGTAAGAGAGGTGAAGCATAATTCTCTACGGAAATTTACAAGTTGCTTTCAATTTCAAATTACACTTTCCTCATTCAAATTCATATTGCACACTGTGAAAGTTAGGGTATTTATAATTTGGCGTAACTGTTGTCATTTTGCAAACATTCATGCTAATACATATATATAGAATATATTCATCATTAATTCTTGCTTGTATAAAATATAGTTAACAGGTTTGGTTTGTAAAGTTAGAACATTTTAATTCATTATTGACAATAAAAATATATTATTCGTTTCCGTTTGGGAGTAAGAAAACTTAAACCAGTTTATCAAATGATGAGTGGTGAAATAAATAGATATAATACGTTTCTGCGTCCATCCATGACTAAGAACCATTCTGACCCAGCGTCCAAAAATATTTACATAACGCACAAGAAAGTTATTTGGCCTGTACTGTACACTACGGGGCTCGATGCCCAAGTATCGCCCATGTGCGTAAATTATTCGTAAACCGCACTTCTAGTCTACGTAAAATGGTTCATATTGCTATAGCCGAACATGAAGTTCACCGTTCACTGTTTGTGACAACTAAACAAGTGTTCTCTAGAAATCTCAAAATGTAACTTACGCTATGGAATGATACGAATGTTTATAATTTGTTTAGCTCTTTTAAATTATTTATTTATCAGTACAGTGATTGTAGTTTTATGTTTATTTTTAAGTTACACGGCTACTGCACTTTGTAAACACATTAACTTAAAAGTAGATCATTCAGAATGTCAAAACATCAGATTTACTTGTAAAGTAATAGTAAAATGTGAATAACCCTAAAAGCTACGTTTATTTGATACATATAAAATATGATATACAAATCCATTTAATAACCTACCAGCCTCTATATCAACTAACAGGCCTCGATTGTTTTGCATATTCTTATTCATTTCGAAAAATAACTCTGCGAACACATTTGCTTTGATTATAAAAATTATGTATTTCTAGTCGCTTGCAAACAGAACATTACAAAGCAGAATTTTGGAAAACCTTACACACCAAAATCTAGGATGTATAAGATAATTATTAACACCTATTAACATCAATTTGAGAAACATCCGAACATCGTAGGCACGTGGGAAAATATGCGTATTAATTTCACTGTTAAATTAAAAGAGAGTTGTGATATTTAATTTATAGAGTAAGACGACCAAATTTTGAGTACAGCATAGAGATTCGAAAAATGGACGTTTTGAATTGAGGTCAAATGAAAATATATTGTCCTGAATTTGAGTAGAAACAAAACAAACTTCCATCGTTTACCTGGCAAAGTGAGACCATTTTCTCAGGAATAGGACATATGGAAAAATTAAATGGTCATTTTTGAAAACGTGATAAAATGAAAAGTGCAAGTAATTAAATTCATAAAAATGCTGTTATTAATATTTGGGTTACTTATGCTGCGGTTAGATGATTTAAATTGTGTGGCGCGAATTATGATCATTTTCAGTCCCACTACATCGTCGATGTGTAAACGTGTTTTGAATTTGGTAACAGTGTATAAAATTTATCTTTTCACTGCTGACACATTTTTAATGTTCTAAATACGTTTTCCAGCTTCTCATCAACGAGTCACTTTTTAGAATGACGCCTGCTGCTTTCTTTGTGGTAATCTTGGTAGTAATTTTGTATTATTTCAACGAAATATAAAATAATTTGTAACATGGTACACAAAAATTTTTTTGTAACATATTTTATTTTAGAAGACTACCTTGGAATAGTGGTAAATTTATGAAATGAAACCAGTTATTGTATCAGACATTCAATATAAAGTATTGTTTGTGTAATGGTAAATTTATGTGGCATAGGTACCGAAACGATTATGAGATCAATATGGGTTGATATGTTTTGTTCTACTAAGAAAGTAAATGTATGTGTAAAAAAATTTTTTGCTGTATGACCTATATGTAGATAGTCACAATGTGGCCCACTGAATTTCGCTTTTTCGCGTGCGGGAGGGCTGGTGTGTGATTTCTACTTAACCCGCACAATTGAAAAAAAATTGGGTTTAGGGAGGGTGTTGAAGCTGACTACATTCCTAGCAGGGAAATAGTTTCAATCATAGACTTTAATTCACGGTTTTAACTGCCGTCCACATGGAGGTAGGAGTAAACAGGAAATGGCATGTTGTGACGGAGGTGGATCCACCTGGAGATAGGCAGTTTTACTATGGGCGCTCTAGCCGCCATCACTGTAACCCAAAACATTGTGTTAACGTTAGTATGATGTTGCGATAACGGTTACTATCCTAGCATTTGGTGTTGAACAAAGAGGATGAGAATTAATTCATACTTATTACAATTCATGCGTGAAGATTTTACTATTTTATTACTGGCTTTTATAAGTTGCGTAATCTAATAATTTTCTCATAAAACTACCAATCATGGGACTTCATACGTCCAGTATTCGGTTATGGGCGACAATAAGCACGTGGTTAAGATATAGTACAACAAGCGTGCTATCGTTGTAGTGTAGCATAATATAGTTAAAGTCTAGTTTTAATAATTGTAGTCTTCCTCAAATATACGTACAGTACCTGCCGGCATGTTGGTGACGTCACTTTTTTTGATGTTGACAACTGAGTTACAACTAAATTACGATAAAAAAAAGGGTATACTTCATTGAAGTATTCGAATTTGCACAAATATGTCATTGGAGTTGATTTTCATGTGGCAGTGGGCAAATTTTATAGGGTTATGTAATACAGGTTTCTTATCAGTACTGAGTGCAAGAAAACAGCGATCAGCAGCGTAGCAGAATTTTTGGAAAGCAATTTCACATTTTCTTGAGCCACGAATAAATAATTGTTCGCTGGCATATATATTTTAATTTCTAACATTTAGAATGACTCGAGAGTTTTGTTTCCAATATGAGTTCATCTCCTGTATACACATTTCATTAAAATGTAAAAAATTGTTTCTAATATATACATTTAAATTCCATTTTAGTCATTGCCTCTACGTTATATTAGTTCTCTGTTCTGATGCAGTGTTATATTTATGTACCCGTTATTGTAGGGTACAGTTTCGATTATTGCATCTTGAATATTGGACAGAGTTGAGTTACTTGTAGTACATAACTAAAACACTGAAATTAAAATTTTTACTTTATCGTCTTCACTGGATAATCAAAAATTTCAGAATATTCTCATAAGAAAAAGGGAACGGGAGAAATTTATGGATAATTGTATTTTCTATATCAGACAAAATTGTGTTTCATCATTCTCTAAAAATGCAATCTAGTAAGGCTTAGTCAGTCAGTAGCCACGATTTTAATTCAGCCCAACGTGCTAAAAAATTTCAGATTGGGGAGGGAAAATACTTTATTTTGTTCGAAATAATAGAATTGGTTACAATGGTATATGATACCTATAAATATACTATTGAAGTTAATAAACAACAATACTGTTATCATGGTCAAGTAAAAATGTATGAAGACGTATTCACCAGATTTTTAGGAAATTTTAGGTAAATTAATTATATTAGGATACATTGTTGAACTACAGTGGATAAAAGGGTCATGCACCGCAATAATGTCGGTAGCAAGCGCACGTGTACTAACCACTGCCAAAGTGGACTACAGACACACCGAGGACAAAATTTCTTTGTTGTTATCTACCAACTCGTGCAATTATTATTTCCAGTGTGAAATTCTCCTCTGAATACATTAAAAATACTGAGTTTCAATATTTAAGAACTAAGCTGCAGAAACTTTACAAGCAAAAACCCTTCTAAAAAAATAATTTTCGCTAGCAGCAGATTATTCAGTTAAACCTGCAATACTGCTTGCTGCAGTAACTGCCAGTGCTGCGGCTGCGCTTTGGCCACACATTTTGTATGAGTGAAAATGAAGTTTGATTTACAAATAACTCATAACTCAAATTATGCAAATTAGCTGCATTTATAAAAGTGAGAATAAAAAATTGGAAAAAGACATTTTTCCGCTCCAAAGATAATACTGCCATCCTGGTATTTTCTGTCGTCTGAACAAACCAAAAATAAGTTGAGAGATGTATATTTCATTTCATGTGAGACGAGATGTAAATTAAATTTAATGTGAGACTTTCTGTGTGTATTCAGTCAGAGCACATCACATTTAAAACATATTCTTTTCCAGTTTTTGCGTTAGTCTTTGGCTATTAATATGACAGTTGTTAATGAAAGTGATAGATTTGGGAGTCGCTTAACAGCTGAGTATTTCAGTGTTGATGGTGATGAAGTGAGGTGGATATGCAGCAGCCATGAAATGTAATGGTGGGGGAAACTACAGAACCCTGAGAAAACCAACCAGTCATTGGCATCATCCGTCATGCTTCCCACATGCGAACATCCAGGGCGAAAACGCCAGGAATAAAATGGTTTCCATAGAAAAAAAAAATTCAAGATTTACCAGGTTTACAAGATTTACCAGGTTTACCAGTATGCATAAAAATTATTTCAGTTTTAGTTTCTAGTTCAATTGAAATTTACTAGGAAGACTCCATATTTGGAGTGTGCACTTATCCAGTGCCCGCAGTTAAAAAAAACTTAATTTGTTACTTACCTTGTGTATAATCTGTAAAGTATTCTAAGTTTACTTGATCAATAAACCCGTTTCCACCAATACCCATATTCAATGAAGTTAAATTGAGGTGGTTCACATCATCAGAATGATACAAAATTAAAAATTTCTGGTATGGCGAGCTTTGAACTTATGGTGCTACATCTAATTACTATTTGCTAGGCTACGAGCCTCAGTAAGATGCAAACACTCACTTTTTTCGGCACTTTTATATAACAGCTTGTTGAATATGATTCAGAGAAAAATAAGAGACAGGGCTACAGAGCTTTTAGCTGTGGCTATACTGTACAAAATATTACAGAGACTGAATTTCAAAATTGCTTTCCACCGGAACGGAACAACCTTTCTCGATACGGTTTTCTATAGACAAGGGGCATCTGTAAAATGTCATAGAAATTTCCCTTTAGTATTCAAATACGTCCTTTTCTTTCTCTGATTGGCCAGGGCGAGGGCCAATGAGGAATTATTGATGTCTCAGACCGCAAACGGTACCTCACTGCCAATCTTCAGTTAAGCAGCTGATGTCGAGTAGAGAAGATTATTATTACCCCGTCACGCTGCTCGTGCGCGCCATGTCCGTTGGATCGCTCGCGCTGGGCGAAACTCCTGCTGTCAACCAATGCAGCCAACCACCAAGCAGCTACCAGGTATTTCTTTACAAGTTAGGGAAAACCACTTCTCGTTTTTAATACATTCTGCAGGAGTGCAAAATTCATTTTGCAGGTAAGCAAACTTAACTTTTACGTGTGCGGCAGTACAACGATGAAAATGTTTTACTTCGAGACAAAAACGTGTCTCGATACCGGCATGTCCGCCCTCTTCCTAATCTGAAGTCACAAAGGGCTGGTAAAGTGAGAAGAAACATGCACGTGACTTATCATTTCCTCATTTCCTAGTTCAATTATGATGCTATCTTATTAAAGGCAGTGGTATAAAACACTCAGCAAAATAAAAAACGTAAACAACACTTTTATATATCTATAAACTGTGTAGCCTTAAGCATTGTCTGAAATAAGACAAATCAGATGTTTTTATTCCAATTTTTAAAACTATAGTGTTTTATAGTTAGATTATAAATGAAACTTAGTATAACATAACTACGTAGTTGCCAAATTACAAAATACTATAGAATATAACTATTATCCCAATGTTAAATTATACTGGAAAACCAATATACGAATCACCAACGTGTGAACGTATCAAAAGAAGTTCGTTCCACATATTTTATTACAGAACGTTTGCTCACTTCTGTATAAATGTAAGCACATTATGGAAAGTATTTCATTCAATTTCACATAAAAGATAATAAACACTCAGGCATACGATACAATAAAACAGAGAAACCAGAATAAGGGTATTCGGTACCATATTGAATAAATATATCTTATCATTAATCGCACAAGGTGTTTCGCTTGAACCATCACCTGGTCCGCCTCTTTACTATACGAATCCTCTGTAAAAGTGACTGAAGTTCACGTATGATATTTCTTGGTGATGTTTAACTTTAACTTTCTCATTAGCACACTTTCAGTCCACTGATTTCGCTATCCACTTGTGCAGTGCGATTAAGATATTTGGAGATCGAACTAGTAGAACCCCACATTTTAAATCACTCTTATCACGATGGTGATATGTGATGTCAACAGTCATCACGTTTCTAAAGAGTGCTCGTGGTACCAATACGTGACCTTGCAGACCAGATCCTACTGTAAGCACCACCGTTGAAATCACAGACGGGGAAAGGCAATTGTGATACAAATCTCTCCTGCTCTAGGAAATGGGTAGCTCAATTTCTTCATCCACTTAAACCCTTTCTTTTCCTTCCCTGTTGCAGTAGTTTGAGGAGTTCGCTGAACATTCGAAAGAGAGCGAGTAACTTCAAGTCCCGGCATTAGTCTCCTTGGCGAGAGACGAGGAGTTATTGTGAGCGTCGCTGGCGCTCGGCTTTTGTTTGCAGCGCAGCAGTAGGAGACGATGCCTTGAGGCGACGTAGCAGCGGAGGGGTGGACTGTACTCATCTGACGTGGCACCGCCGAGTACCCCCTTTCTCATCAGAGCTCCCGCACTCCACGGCCTACATACAATGAGGGGCCAGAACTCATTAATTACTGCCGGGAGACTTGCCAAATCCGTGTCGGCTAAAATGACTGCCTCTTCAAGCATCCTCCGACTCCCTACTCCCACTTCCTTGTTTTCACTCAAAATGCTTCACTGCAACATTGAAATAGAATCCGTAATCACAAATCTACACCAAACTTGGTTACTGTCGATTCAAGACTTCAGAGATGCTAGTTAAATTTGAGGTTTTTTAAGTACCACACATTTATCTAAATTCGTACTCGTAAATAGGTTACAAATAATTTAGTAACACGTAACACCAGGATATGCAATTATCTCTCATCTCGGTGTTTGCATATCCCTTTCCATTTTCTTTAGTTATGGGGAAGATATTTATCCTTTATTTTTTATCATCAACAGCTGGGATAATTAATTTCCTTCTATTAATTTTTTCTTTGGTTTTAGTGAAGATTTTGATTTGTGTGAGTTCTTTCCCCCTTTTGCAGGAGTAATTTTGGTTATTGGATGTTAGTTAATTATGAAAGAAAGTTCAAGTACGATATTTTAATGTTTAATATTTAGTTTCCTCTGTATATATGTTTCGTTTATTTACCTATGCAACCCAGACTAGGTCATAGGTTGTGACCTAGGCATATATATGTAGTTATTGAAAGAGAGAACACCATTATTTTTCACTGTTTGCTTTCAAATAGTTTTGACTGATGCTCCGTAACGTCCTTGTATATAAATTCAATTATTTCTTTTGTTTCATGATATTTTCAGCAACATAATTTTCAAGGTTCCTACTTGTTGACACTGACAAGTGTAAATTAATTTTTTTTTTTCGTCTTTTTTACGAATTTGGGTACTTCGTCACGTTTCCCCAATTTTATCCCGTAAAAAAAGACATCTTTAAGTACTTCTAGACAATAACATGCGCAAGAATTAAAAAAAAAAAAATAAAGAAAATACATTTTAAGGAGTATCGGTAAGGCCGCTCAAGATCTCTGGCTAAGTGGAGCCTCGTTTTTGCTGTAGTAAAGTGCTTCAGAGTTCTCATCAGTCTGTATACTAGGTTCGCATTTATCCCCCACAAATATCTTGTCCGGAGGTTTCGGAGATGGTAGAAATGGCAGATATAGTGTCTCATTAAATATGGGGCTACTTTATGGGTGGAGCGATGTGCATTGCGTCCAAACCACAGACATATTATCTTTTCCTGCTACGTTTAAATGTTGGTACTTGGTGTACAATCTACCGAAATATATTTTTTTTAATATCCTGCTAAGACCAAATGAATGTATCAATCAGGCTTTATTAATAATACGTTTGTTTTCAAGAAACGTCTAATTTTATTCCGTGTATAATCAAGCTCCAAATAGAAAGGGGGTGGCTCAAGTCCCAATAGCCCGCCTCTTAGATCCGCCCCTGGATGGTAGTAAGCATGGAGCCATCTGCACTCTCTCAGTAGAATTGAGTGAAATTCCGGGAAGTAAGAGTAAAAAATACTACCGAGAAATCTGTGTAGAACTACAGACTTTCGTCACATGACTTGGAAAATATTAATGAAATCACAATTTTTTTTTTATTTTCGAATTATTTTGAACAGATTTCTATGTTTATGAAGTGGTATTTAAAAGATGGCATAAGTTTCATGAAGGCGTTCCATGCATCAAAAGATTAAATAAAAAATTAGAATTTTTTAGAGTTGGATTTGTTATAGAACCAACGTTTATTTAGCTCGTGTGAACACCCATACACATTTCAAATTCATGCCTGTACAAAGATGAAACACTTTTATTTGCATTAAAGTTACGCACCCATTTTGTTACAGAATTTTTTTAAAATGCTGCTTTCTACTGCCGGTGGTTTGTGTTACTTCAGTGATTTGAAGATACGAGAGCCTATACCGTGGGTATTCAAATCACCGTATACTGAATACTGAGAGGTTAAATATTTAATAATCACAGAGATCGCTCCACTTTTCCTCGCACTTACGAAGTTTCCGTGCACGAATTTTACATTTTCGTAAATCTCTTCTGTTAATTGGCGGAGTTTTTTTTAAGTGTGCACTTAAGCTGAGTTATCTAAACAAAGTTGCTGGAAAAACGGACATCTTAGCCGCACTGTTTATGTGCTACATATCTAATATTGGAAATAAAAAAAGTACAAATACTAAAATAAAATAATTCAGAAGGAATCAATTTCCTTTAGGTTTTCTTACAGCCCGTTATGAATTCTTTTAAACTTTGTGGCGATGTTTGCCACTTCCGTTGCTAACGGTCTTAATTAACGGATACTGAAGTTAATTTCCGTGCCTGAGGCCGAATATTAATAAGCTATTTCTGGCGTCGTTAACAATACACTACCAGAACTTCCAACCAACCCCGAAGCTACGCATACCACTTACGAGAAAATATAGAAAAGAAATTTTAATTTAAAGAATTTTAGAAACGGCAAAAAATAATAATTTCACTAACATCGCCGTAATTTGTTATGTCAGAAACTCTGCAGCTGTTAAGTTTCTCCATGCGAAAATAAGACAGACAAAACGCTTATCTTTTTTGCTATGAAACTTCTTCGTATTCTTCTTCCGGTCTTCCCTTGGGCGCACTGCTCTAATTTGACTTTGGAATGTTTACGAGAGTTATTCTATAGTTTATTTCGTAATGCTGTTGCATTTTGACTGTAATAGGATTACATGTATTGCATAAGTCATTTTGATTCCCCTTCAACCTTATAAATCCAAGTGGAAGAGATTCGGAGCTATTCATCTGGGAAACAATCATATATAATTTTTTCTGCAGTCACTCTTGCCCCTACAGAAGAAAATTTTAATTCATTTACAGAAATTTAAGCGTATCTTACGCACGTACTTATAAACTTAGTAAAGGCAAAGCAATTCTTTAAGAAAACTTTAAGAGCATTTAGTTTGCTGTTCGCATTATATAGAAGAAAAAAATTTTTCAGACTAAGTAGCGTTATAAAATATAATTTATCCGCCTAAAATAATAGCAGTCTAAGTGCGACAATGTGCACTATTTTACTAAGAGTACCTCTTGTGTTATTAGTATTTACTCCGCTAAGTCTGGATGTGGGTAATCTTCTTGTTATAAATTTGCATACGACAAAGAAATTATTTCTCTTAACTCTCCAAATCATTTTTTTTATCTTCGCAAAATTTTACTCACTTCATGAAAATGTATTTTTAATAATTGGTGTTAAATTTTCAATATGTCTTATTCAATAATGTAACATGTTAAGTATGAAATACATAACGGGAATTAAAACAACAATAATTAAATAGACTAAATAAGCTTAATTTGTACGTGCTTATTAGTCAAATTTTATCGGCTGTGTTAGACATAAATATGAGTTTAAAGTAATTTGTTCACGTAAATAATTTTACCATAAATGTAAAATATTTATAAATTTCAATTGTTCTTAATGGTTTTCTCTCTGCAACTATTTTCATTGTTTGAAACCAATTACTATTATATCACAATCCTTCCAAGCATACATAAAAATAAATTTTAACAGTGAAACAAGCAAAAAATCAAACAGTAGAGGACCCTCAAAAGTGTCCTGAATGTCATCAAGATACATACGTCAACCCGGAATTTTAACCAGGGCTGCCCAAAATAAGGAGAGAGGGATAGGTAGCTGCATTTTGATCTGGGCCTAATTTAATAGCGGCCCTTGTGGGGTAAAACAGTAAAACTGGTTGTTAATAAAATTACTCAGATTAAATTTATTATTTCCCGAAACACATACAACTATTATAAATTGCAGTTTTGGAAAAGGCAGAAGTTTACGAATTTATACGAAATCGAGAGGAAAACAATGCAATTCCACGAAAGAGCGGGGCCTTTAAGGCTTTTGTTTGCCCCAAGCCTCGAGAAACACCTGAGTGGGCCTGATTTAAAAATATGAATAGCTATACCATAATTTTTGTTTCTGTATCAGAAACACTCCTGGACGGAGAAAGGGAGAAACCCTCAATGATTACCGGAGCAGTTAATAAATTGCCAATCACGCACTTACACTTCTTTTTATAAGGGTGTCACACACCACAGGATTACTTCGGATGTCACAGCGTTTAATAGGCGTTAAAGCAGGCGGTAACTCGATGTATTGTGTTGTAGGGCTATGTTTTCGATTTCTCCCTAACTGCACATGGAGTTCGGCAAGGGTTGTCACAGGTTGCGGGCACTAGAGCAGTCACCCACCCAGTTGATCTCCTCACGTGCTCTATTGGTGAAAAGTCTGTTGACCTTGTAAGCGGATGGTGTGGTATCAGTATATCGCAGAAATTGTTGAAGCACAGCTGAGCGTTGTCATGCTGCACACGCTGAAGAAAAGGCAGAAAATGAGGCTGGGAAATGTCGCGGACATATCGATGGGCTGCCAGTTAAAAATCTGTACAAAAGACAAACAGGTTCTGGACTCGTCTCTTACGACCACCCACGCCTTAACGTTAGGTGTAGGGCAATTGAGTAAAGATACACACTAGAGCGGACATGGGATAAGGATAATTCGAGAAATATATGTTAAATGCACGAAGATCTACAATATGACTCAGTGTTTACAGTTAGTAGTTGTGATCTTCTACAAAAGTGACTGATCATACAAATTATTAGTACTTTAAATGTGACGATTCAAGTATCATTAAGGCTGTGTCCGAATCTAGGAATGTACTTATGTATATAAGCATACTCCACTCGGCTTGATACTTGATAAATTCCGACAGGCATACTTGTTTCCATCCATTACAGCAGCCAGCAGCTGTTACTAGCCAGCTGATAAGATTCTGAACAAGATTTTTGACCGAAAACAAATTTTGAATCTGTGCTCGAACGTAGGCGCATATACATTAAAGAGCCAAAAAAACTGGTACACCTGCCTAATATCGTGTAGGGCCTCCGCGAGCACGCAGAAGTGCCGCAAGACGACGTGCCATTGACTCGACTAATGTCTGAAGGTATGCAGGAGGCAATTCACACCATGAATCCTGCAGGGCAGTCCACAAATCCATAGGAGTGCAAGGCGGTGGAGATCTTTTCTGAACAGCACGTTGCAAGGCATCACAAATATGCTCAATAATTTTCATGTCTGGTGATTTAGGTGGCCAATGGAAGTGTCTGAAGTCAGACGAGTGTTTCTGGAGCCACTCGGTAGAAACGCTCGACGTGTGGGGTGTCGCATTGTCCTGCTGGAATAGTCCACGCCCGTCAGAATGCGCAATGGACATGAATGGGTGCAGATGATCGGACAGGATGCTTACATATCTGTCACCTGTCAGAGACGTATCTAGACGTATCAGGGGTCCCATTTCACGCCAACTGCACATGCCGCATACCATGACAGAGCCTCCACCAGCTTGNGTCCGTCAGAATGCGCAATGGACATGAATGGGTGCAGATGATCGGACAGGATGCTTACATATCTGTCACCTGTCAGAGACAAATCTAGACGTATCAGGGGTCCCATTTCACGCCAACTGCACTTGCCGCATACCATGACAGAGCCTCCACCAGCTTGAACAGTCCCCTGTTGACATGTAGGGTCCATGGATTCATGAGNATACCATGACAGAGCCTCCACCAGCTTGAACAGTCCCCTGTTGACATGTAGGGTCCATGGATTCATGAGGATATCTTCATAACCGTACACGTCCATCCGCCCGATGCAATTGGAAACGAGACTCGTCAGACCAGGCAACGTGTTTCCAGTCATCCATAGTCCAATGGTGGTGTTGGCGGACCCAGGCGAGGCGTATTGCTTTGTGTCGTTCAGTCAACAACGACACACGAGTGGGCATTCGCCTCCCAAAGCCCATATCAATGATGGTCCGTTGAATAGTTCGCACGCTGGCACTTGTTGATGCCCCAGCATCAAATCTGCGCCAAATTTGAGAAAGGTATTGCACGTTTGTCACGTATAATGATTCTCGNTTGTTGATGCCCCAGCATCAAATCTGCGCAAAATTTGAGAAAGGTATTGCACGTTTGTCACGTATAATGATTCTCGCCAGTCGTCGTTTGTCCCGTTCGTTCACGATCTTTTTCCGGCCGCAGCGATGTCGAAGACTTGATGTTTTACCGTANTCAGTCGTCGTTTGTCCCGTTCGTTCACGATCTTTTTCCGGCCGCAGCGATGTCGAAGACTTGATGTTTTACCGTATTCCCGATATTTACGGTACACTCGTGTAATGGTCGTACGCGAAAATCCAAATTTCATCGCTACCACGGAGATGCTATGTCCCATCTCTCGTGCGCCAACTATAACACCACGTTCAAACTCACATGAATCTTGATAACCTGCTATTGATGCAGCAGTAACCGATCTAGAAACTTTGTCAGACTCTTGTTGTCTTATATAGGCGCCGCCGACCGCATCGCGTTACTGTGATCGGTTACATAACTTTGGTATTTGCATACACACACCTATACAAGTTTTTTTGGCTCTCCAGTGTATTTAAAATTATCAGCCTATTAGGAACTGTTGCTGAACAGCTCATATAAGTAAATTTTTGCTATCAATCAATCATAGAAATTTTGTCAAAAAAGAAATAAATACATATTTGACGCTGTAAACACAGTTATATGTAATAAACGTATTCATAAACTGGTAATAACTAGAGGATAAATATATTTTACACTACTTATGGGATAAATAAAATTAAGTTTTGAATTTTGATAAAACTTTAACACTCATCCATCCCTTGCCTTGTAAATTTAGCAGTGTTCTCACTGCCCTGCGTATTAAATAAAAATTAATTCCCACGCCCGGTATTCAAAACATCCTAAAAAAATACTGGTTATGTTTATCCCGGCTCTTTTACATAATTAAAGGCGTTAAGAAATTTTCTCAGTGACTTTTTTCGAAAGATAATACCTCCATACCACTCTTTAGAAAAATTAATGTAAGGAATAACAACGATGTAGTACATATAAATCGCTTTTCATAATTTTGGCCTATGGGCTGTAAGGGCGTGATACTTACCTACACACATTCGTTTCCCCGTGTACGTGCGTGTGTCACTTTCCGAGACATATAGAACATTAACGTAACTACTTAGACGAATTCGAATGCTTTATGAGTGTGCATATTATTCAGCAGAAAACCTTATGCATACTGCGGGAAAAGGACATCGATGATCACGTGTAAGACTCAGATCTAAGAGATTTTTTTTTAAAGCGACAATACAACTATCGTTTCTGTATGGTCCATGTTTACAGTAATGATGTACATTAGTTGTTATTGTCTGGAAATCTGGCAGCTGTGTGAGTTTACAGTTACACGAGTGTAACACAGCAAATAATTTTCTATTCTGCACTGAAACCTTGAACTCATAACCGTGCGAAAACGTTGAAACTGAAGTAATTATTAGTAATATTAACACTAANTCTGCACTGAAACCTTGAACTCATAACCGTGCGAAAACGTTGAAACTGAAGTAATTATTAGTAATATTAACACTAACGAACGCATGAAAACAAGACATAACAAAGAGATTCGTAATATTCTGCATCAGACTACATCACAAAATAAAGCTATTTTTACAATAAACATCGGTTGAATGAAATGACTCGTTGCCAATCGCTAATAGTTCAGCTAAGTTTACAATAAAAAAAATATGGATTAAGAATTATGCAGGAAGAGCTTATAAATCACACGGAAATAGGTTATCTCTATATAGAGTTTCGAATATTGTTTTAATTCTTAATTCAAGCCAATAGAAACAGGCGGCAAGCATGCTATGTTTACCTTGGTTCATAACGTAACTTTGTATAACACAACCATATTTAAGCACATCATACTTCAAACGCGACATTTTCTATCAGAGAAACTTATTTCTGTGAACAAATATAATCGTTAATAATGTGCACACACACGACGTAATATTGCTTATACTAATATAACTGTAAATAACCGTTTCCCGCTAACAGCACCGTCTGCTTTATTATTAGTGGTTGTCGCCTAACAAGTTAAATAGTATAAAACAAAGCCGCTTATCCGCGTCTGTCTGTATATTCGCTTAGTTCTTCTAAACTACTACATAGATTTTGATAGGGTTTTCAAAGTCATTTAGAGAATTTCTTGAGGAAGGGTTTGGTATATAAAACATTTACATTTAATGTACTGATAGTAGAAAAATGTCGAACCGTTTGTAATCAAGTAATTAAAAACCGCTTTCAGGTCGCTTACGTAGCTTGCGCTGACTAAACCATAAGAGATACATCAAATTGATGTCCTACAGCATTGCAGTTCTCAAAAAGGTCTACAGAAAAGTCTGTGATAGCATATGTATATCTTTTAAGGATGACCCACAGTAACCATTTTTCTCTTTCAAAGTATTGCTGTAAAAAATTAATTGTTACCAGGTGAAGCTGGGCCGGTTCGCTGGTAAGTTATAAAATATTACTTTTTCTTTCAACGCCTAAGGAAATCCCAACAACAAACACGAATTCCTTAGTTACATTGGAAACTAATACATGAGGTAACCAAGTTTCCTTTCTTCTGCACGCCTCTTAAAGCATAATTTTACGCTTAAATTTTCTCTTGTATGCCCATATTTACTTCAGACTTCGCAATTTACGCAAAATGAAAGTGCGCAGGTGTGTTTAAACGCAGTCGAACAAAATAATAATCTCTGTTCATAGTAAACAGTTGTTACTAAGAAGAAGAGAAACTATTTATAAATATTTTCGCTGTGTCAAAATTATTTAATATATACCCGAATGTTTTTAATTTCCTAGAATACAAATGGAAATTGATGGCAATTTACGAGCATTATGTAAAAATTTGAATTATTTGTGGTAGGGCATGCATCCTTGTATGTTAACATTAGAGCATCTTACTTTTCCTAAAAGGATTTACGTTCTCTGTGCCGCGTGTTTTGTTGAATGAATAAATCCTTTTTTCGTTAACTAACACTCACTTTGTTTGCACGATTATACTATACGATCGAAATAATTATATTTTATAATATGCAAGATTATCTCTATAACGAGGAGTGTTAATTAATACAGCAAATTTAGTATCAATTTGTTCACCGTGGGTAATTTCTCCTTTTTACTAGCATTTCCTTTCACTTAACAGTGTAAATTTTAATATGTTAGTAAGATACTAGCAGTGTCTAGTGTATCATATTTTCAAAACAGTATATCATCCGATATTTAAAAAAAGTTCCATGACGTTTCCGGTGCCTAAATTCTGCGAGTGGTGTGAGTCTTCTTTTAAGCCGGCACTACACAGTACACAATTTCTGCTACCTTCTGTTACACCCTTGAGCACAACCGAGGGCATACTTTTTTCTATGGCAGAAGAGAAGAAAGTACGCATAATTTCATATACCCACACGCTGTCTAAAGTGCTAACAGAATATTGCAAATGGCAGGATAAACAACTCGCTGGGAGGCAGGGGTACAAATGTTAACTTATATGTAGGCGCTTTGTGGTGCATCCAAAAGTACGACGATTGTTTGATTCCCCTGAAGACAGCATTTATTTAGGTTTCTAAGTACAAGTACTATTAATGTATGGAAAATGATATGAATAATGTCACTAATTATGTATGAAAAACCAGGTACTGCATTTACATGTATGTACGACGGACATTTATACCACTCATTAAAACTATATAAAATTATATACACAGGGGCATAGCCGAGAATTTATTTGAGGGGGAGGAGTGGGGGGATTTAATATTTATATTTTTGGTCAAAATATTAAAACTTTAATATTACAAGTTAATTGTAAAAATGTTATTTATAACCAATGGGCTAATATACAGATATAAAACACAAAATTCCATAAATACCCTTCATGTTCAAGGGCGATCACACACTTCTTATATTAAAATTAAGTAAAACTTGTAATTATGTTTTCAAATTTTATTTTTGAATGTTTTAATTTCATTTCGGTGGAGGAGGACGATATGTCCCGATATCACCCCCCATCCTGGCTACGCCACTGTATTTACATATGTAGCATCTTTAGCGAGCATAATAATCAATCTTGTACTTTCCGTAATTTAACAATCTTTAATGGTTAGAAGGCCAAAATAAAGCAAAATTATCAAAATATTAACCTGAAGGCTTTTATGTGTGCCTGTTAACATTATTAATCTACACAGCTCAAAATAGCTACGTTAAAAACCAATAGATTTGATTTACAAACAACCACAGCTACTTTTAGCACTGTGCTATTACTTATTACTTTAAGACTAAATTATTCTGCAAATGAACGTATTCTAACAATAACACAAGTTATGAACAGCAATAATGTATCACATAAAAAAATTCGTTACACGACGATGATTTTAACTCAAAGTCTCTCATTGTGTGTATCAGACCTGCGTACGAACCCAATGAGCTACAAACACACTCACGGAAGCATACACACGCTCACACACATATAGAAACACACACGCAAACACACACACACACACACACTCTCTCTCTCCCACATACACAGAGCGTAAAGAACGTCCATGTGATAATATATATACGTTACCTTACTCCACTTTTNTTCGTTACACGACGATGATTTTAACTCGAAGTCTCTCATTGTGTGTATCAGACCTGCGTACGAACCCAATGAGCTACAAACACACTCACGGAAGCATACACACGCTCACACACATATAGAAACACACACGCAAACACACACACACACACTCTCTCTCTCTCCCACATACACAGAGCGTAAAGAACGTCCATGTGATAATATATATACGTTACCTTACTCCACTTTTATCGCGTATTTTATGAAGTTGTTTTTATTGTTTTATTATAATCGCGTAAGTAATTTTCAACGTTTTCTGTTACTTACCCGTACATTAAGTGTTATTTTGTACATATATACGTTTTACAGAACCCGTAATATTTTCGTAAACGGACATATATGGCTTGAGGTAATTACTTGAGTGTCCGCCATCTTGTCTGCCCCAGTTTCGTGGGTATAGCAGACATTCAGAACACGTTATACTGTTGTGGGGTTTGGTATGGGAGCGACAAAGATGGAGTATGAGTGAGAGAGGGTGTAGATGTCACATTGGCAACGCTGCCTACTTCCCCACGCAGCCGCAACGAAAATGGACTAGCGCTGTGTGGTGTTCATACCAAGAACTACAGATTCTTACCTGCTGGAGTGGTCAGACACTCTAACCTGGGAAGGCCACTCTAGGTATGTCTTAACTCAATGGTAGCGCCTCTAGATCGTTCCATGGCATGCGCCGGATGCCTACGTCGACCTTGCGGATGCCACGAGGAGAGTCCACAGTCCACATGACGGGCTGTCCGTCGAGTCCACCAATCTACATCGTGTAAGCCTGCTAGGGCTATGCGGCCACGTAAAGGCGGTTTGCGATAAATTGAGCACGTCTGAAATAAGCCTTACAAAAAAGTCACTGCTTCTATAGGCTATTCACAGTAAGTGAGCACTTCTCAAGGACCTCCCAAAAGGCATTAACCCACTAATCAATTTATTTCATTGCCGCCTCAGACGTTAAATTTTGATAATGGTGAAATGTATACCGTGTGTTTATTAGTCACATGCGAATGTTTATATGGAAAAGTCACGGAAAGATGGAGATTGGGTGAAAATGTAAATTTTGCACGGTCTTTAAAAGTGCCCACTTTACCACGAGTAGCCTATACATGGCGATGAGACCCATGGCAATGTTAGTTTTGCATAAAACTTAATGAAGAATACTAAACGTACATACAATTAGATCTTAGGCAGGGCTTTCTGAAGTGCTCAGTTTACCGTGAACAACCTATATTAACGTATTTCGACGTTGATATTGCATCTGTTGTCGACGGTCTGTCATCTTCTGTGGTCTTGCCTATTTGATAACAGTGTCGATTCTGATTCCTATGCTTATGTAGTGGCACGTACAGGCCACTGTGTAACTTGTCCTCGTGATTATATTCGCGTCATTAACCCACACACATCTCCTAGTTTCTGCCACCTATCGGCATCATTTTGCTTCTGGGACATTACTTTCTGCGTGTTTCACTCTCCCTGACCAGTGGCGTTTTTCCACTAACCTAAAGTAGGAAATGAAATTATTTCCCATTCATTTTAAGCAATCATGTACAATAAAAATATTAAGGGCTTTGGGAAGGTTTCGCGATTCGCGAATTCCCAAAAAAAAAATTCCAGAATTTAATTTTAAGTACTTAATACATTTCATGAGGTTAGATTTATTGACAAGATGTTTGAATACCGGTAACTACAATGTTCAGCAATAATTGGTAAAATGTATAATTTTCGATTTAAAATGTATACCTTTTTTGTGAAAGATGAGTGTTGCAGACCAAAGCTAACACAAGCTTTTAAGAATATGAAATTAGGTTAATCCGTTCTTTCACGAATTCATTTACGACCGTGTAATATTTTGGCGTATCCTGTCCTTTCATCGAGCGTGCTTCACGCAACCAGTGAGCAATGTGTTGCGTACTCGACGTTATTCATAAAAGAGATATGCGAAAAAATTAGTAAGTGAGATTACTCACAAGAATGACACTCAAAGAAGCAGTGACTTGGTATCCTTAATTTATATCACGTCCTCGATCATGGACACACCAACTAAACTGGTTTCAATTAAGAAGTTTTATTTTATAAAATTTTTTTGTTGTAAAGTTCTACATAATCATAACATTCTTTGCATTTTCAAAACATTTCGGTACTAATTCCGTAGTTTATTTATGTTACCATTCGAAAATGTCAACAATGTTTTACTCAAAAACTATTGGTTTTTGTTAATTATAAATAATTGTGAATAAAATAAACCCCATCAAAATATATAAAACAGCCAAAATGCGATTCTTGACATTATTTCTCGGGATTAGTGTAAAACCTTTCCGTAACCTTTAATAAACCACAAATATAGAAATTATATTAATTGCGCTCCGCCCTAAACAAGGCACATCCACCATCTCTGACTAGCTTATAACGCTATCAAACATTGAGTTAATGCACTTGCGGCTCCAGTTGTAAAGAACGGAGCATCGTTAAGAAACTGCCACTTGTATTGTAAAAGCAGCACGTTCAAGAGACGTGGCGGACACTTCCAGTAGAGGGGATCTTTCTCGGGGACTACTGCTTTCATTAGCCTTGCATTCCGTCGCTACAATGGCAGGTTATCAAGGTTTAAGTCAGTTTGAACGTGGTGTTACAGTCGGTGCACGAGAGATGGGACATAGCATCTCCGAGGTAGCGATAACATTTGGATGTTCGCGTACGACCATTTCATGGGTGTACCGTGAATATCGGGAATCCGGTAAAACATCACATCTTCGACATCGCTGTGGTCGGAAAAAGATCGTGAAAGAACGGGGCAAACGACGACTGACGAGAATCATTAAACGTGACAAACGTGCAACCCTTTCTCCAATTGGTGCAGATTGGATTTGTGGACTGCCCTGCAGGATTCATGGTGTGAATTGCCTCCTGCATACCTTCAGACATTAGTCGATTCCATGCCACGTCGTCTTGTGGCACTTCTGCGTGCTCGGGGGGGCCTACACGATAATATGCAGGTATACCAGTTTTTTTGGCTCTTCAGTGTACATGTAGAATGAGGATAGCAATTAGAAGTAAAAATAGACCCTAAGCAGGGCTGTTATAAGTGCTCAATGAATCGCGAACAGCCCATAATTTCTTCTTTGCATGCGTCCTGTTTTGCCTTGCACTCTGCGTAGTCATATCCATATGGCCGTGGCACAGCAACAGTGATGCTTCGTGTTCACCCACCGACGTGACACAGATCATGGACACCGAGCTGATAAGTCGTGTAGTGCTGGGCCCACAATGATAACGAATTACACTTTGTGTGCATGACCGTGTATCCTAAAACAAGATATAGAAATAGAGCATAGGCATTTTTTTATTGTCGATTGTATCATCCCAGTTTTCTGCCAGGATTCCAATCGGGAAACGGATTACATGTTATAATTCTCATAAATTTAATAAATCACAACATTTTGATGTTTGACCCGTGATTCTAATCACAAATCGCGACATCTTAAGCGACTTCTGCTTTCAAGGTCATCTAAATGATAAGTTTCTGGTGCTTAAAATTTGCCTCTCCCAGTTAATAAGGCGCTTGGCTGGTTGCAAGCAATAAGATATATATGTATCAGCTGATGGAATGCTCATGTTCTTCATGTTGGGTGGAAGGCACGAACACCACCTTGCAGACGGAACACTCGGAACGCTTGCGCATTATGACCGATTGGATGCCCCCTCTGCGTCGGCAGCTGAAAGGAAAGTTTCTTACCAGCAACTTCTAACTCGGATTACGGACCGAGAAATCTCATTCAGTGGAAACTTGGACTCTCAGGAAAGAGGTGAAAAGGCCAAATGACACCGTCTACTTCCTCCCGTAGCTTTCTCGTTCTATCTCTCTCTCTCTCTCTTTTTGTAGCTCTCTCTCTCTGTCTCTCCCTCTCTCCTTACAGCTTGTCCTTCACCTTTGTTCAACTGTTATCAGAAAGTCGAAGGAAAATGCATAACGCAGAAAGTAGTAAAATGTAAATCGTATTTTAGCTAATTAAGCAGTCCGTGACTTGTAGCACTCACTGTTGATTGCTTCCATGAAATGCAATAATGGCCTCAGTAATTGAACAAAACACACTGCACCAGTATTAGAAATATATGCTGGAAATTTCTTTATATCACATGGAATACAGAATATTTCAATAATCTCTCCAAAACTACCACACTACACATTGTTAATTTCTTCTAATTAAACATTTTTGTCTGATCCCGTTGGAGAGTAATTTCGGTGAACGATAGGAATTTTAACATTTCGATTATTTAATTTTTCTGTTTACCCCAATTAACTATAGAAGGCATTCATTCTGAACTAAATTGTAAATGAGTAATTTTTTCGCTGACAGAATACAAGTGTAATTCCTATATTTAAAAATTTTAAAAAATTCAAAAGTGTATTATATACAAGCATATATTTTTAATATACACCTCAAAAAAGGTTTTGCGCAACCGGAATTGTTGTTTACTTTAGCTTTCTCACGGCCCAAGAGAAAGTGTATGATTAAAATACACACTGTCTGTACAGAATACGACGCCAGACTTGACGCAAATCGTATTGTAAAACGCCTACTGTCAACGAACTTACTTAATGTTTAACAAATTAAAATTGATGTGAAACATTATTTTCAAGGTGTGTTTGCTGCAAAAAATAATAATTAATATTTCTCCCCCAAATTTTATATTTAGAGATCAGTATATTTAATTATTAATTACTTTTAATGATTTATCTCTTTCTTCTTGATTTCATAATGCCGATAACGGAACCAGTATCTAGTTATGCTCATTCTTAGAGTCTTTACCCATATAGTTAACTCCGAGATTTGGTTCTTTGAAAGTAGTGTTGATGGAACTTTTTCTTAAAATAATTTAATGGAAAATTGTCCAACAAACACAAAAAATAATTGTAAAACTTGAAGATTTTTTTCTGTTCATCCAGAGTGTTGTCTTAACAGAAAAATATGATAATACTTTGTGACTATAGAGAAAAAAACATCATAGCGACAGTAATTATTAATGTAGCTGATTGCGAGAAAGGCACGCGCCAACCACCTTGCAAACGACACTTTTTATTTGCTCAAAGCGAAATCACTACGTCTTGCAGAACATATACGTAAATGTGTGGCGTGGTGGTAATCACAACATGGTCAAAGCCATAACGATACAGGTTTAAAAAAACCAGAATTAACAATATTTAAAGTGAAAACAATAATTTGAAAGAAACAAAATGTTAGAGCGGTTTGTATCTCCACCTTTTATGTAAAATGAAAATTGAATTTGGATTCACGGAAGATTATTGCCTTGTTAAAGAAATCACAACATTTTGAAATAAAAATCTTAGGAATAGCTAGTGGTATAAGATAAACAAAGCCACCTAGTAAGCTGCAATATTAAAAACAACGTATTTATGCTTACGCTCAAGCTCTATCACCCGAAACTGAAGAGGAAGCAAACGATATGTAACAGCGTTATGCCTTTTCAAGATTTTCGTTTCAGCTCAGCATTCAATACAAGAATTCGTGTTACCGTGTTTGTTGATATTACGATGTTTTCTGGTAAATAGTTTTCGCGTTTAATCAAGCACTTTTGTAAACCTAGATTGGCATCTACTTTTCGTTGCATTTTAGTTGTTTCTAGCGTTTGAAAAATTAACTTTTCTATGAGTGTATAAATTGTAACTGCACAATTTTCAATGAACGTAAAAACATAAATTATAATGAAAGTCGTCTTTATTTTTATGGCGTTTCTAAGGCATCATCGTCTCCTATACTTAGCCACACCATACGTACAAAAATGTAAGAAATTTAAGTAAATGAATTATGTGGCATTAATTCCAACGTCACACTTTTAATACGGCATTAAGACATGAAACGCCTTTCCTTATATTCTTGCCGACTTTACTGGTAGTATACTAGTCAGTGTATGTCCCTTAAAGTCATGGGCAGTGAAGGCATTGTATTATTAAAATTTAGATTTTACAAGTAATTAACAGAAAATCAGTTTTATAATTATGAATTTCAGACGGGGACCTTTAATTTCATAAATTTTGCCACAAAAAAGCATTTTCAATGGTTTTAACGTAAATTTTGCCCCCTTCTGCCAGATAAATACTTCAATCCGACTTGATAGCTCCGCTATTCGGGCTCCATAACTTGATCCCGACCGGCTGCGTTGGGGTTATTTCTTGCTGATTATTTCCCCCTCACGAGTCCTGGTGGATGTCGGTATATTAATTTATGGCTACTAAAAAAGAGTTTGGCATTTAAAAGTTATTAAAAAACAATGAGATTTAAACGTGTTGTAAATGGTGTTTAGGTACAGCAAAGTTTAGTTGCTTTTTTGGTAATATTTTCTCGACCTGACACAACGTGGCGTTGTAATACATTCTGTATGCTCGTGGCTACATTCCGCAGGAAGATAAACAATTAGAATTATGTGGTTCTCTTCCCCCGTCTTGACCGATAACAGCACTGCATATATCTGGGATCGTGTCACGTTCCTTGCCCGAATGCAGCGGCTAGAAAACGTTCACAGTGTTGGTTCGTTACGCAGTACATGCTTGACTGCACAAGCAAAGGAACAATTAGCGGTGCGGTTGTTTTCCGCAATTTTGATTAAAACAGCTGCACAGTATGTATACATTTTTGTTTCATCTTAACAACTTTCCACTCACGTAATTTATTGGCATGTGCATGATATACGCAGTTAAACGAAAATGCAAAGTACCCAAAAATTAACTAATTAATGTCCCTTGAAATTTTTTTTAGCTGGTTAACCTAACATTTGGTACGTTAGAGACAGCAATTTGTATCAACGTGACGTCAGAGCATGGAGAATTTGTGATGGAGACCTCATGCAGTAAATGCACGAGATTGACCAGAAGTCGAATAACGTATACGGTACGCACACTGGTGCACATGCAGCGAGGCATCGAAACAACTTTCCTTTCATGTGCTTCGCTTGCATAAGGTAACGGAATCCGGCGTGGCACACAGTGGAGAATACAGAGGTACCTGCCTGATGTCGGGCACGTGCCAGGATAATACCACCTTAAAGACAGATAAATTTTCAATGGCTTCACTACTACTATATCAGCATTTAATTATTTTACTTGTGATTCTGCTACGAAAATGTAAGTAAATATAAACAATAGGGCTACCACTATCGTATTCTATTTGAGTCCTGCGTCATCGTATGCATAAAGCAGGGAAAGTTAAGAGAGGAGACTCAATGTTATATTTGTGACCCTATCTACCTCCATGTTGGGCTTATTAGGTAGAATTTGTTGCCAACGTATCAGTTTTTCAACATTCGTTTTTTAATTTTTCAAATTTATATTTTAAATAAATCTTACATTTAGCATTTTACTGTTTACGAATTAACACTCCCCTAACTTCCAAGCTTTGTGTGGCCGTTGAGGCAAAGAAAAAACCAGTAGGCTCAGTGTAGCCATTAAAGTATTTCGTCCAACTTGAGTTAGTAAATATTTACTAACAAATCTGGTAATTTGTTAAGTTGAATTTCAAATTTTATTTTAAAAACGTCCAGTAATTAATTTCTTTCATCTTTAAAATTTCTGAGATGTTATTACTGACTGTATATCTTTAACTTTTACAGTGTTTTGTCGAGTAAACCTTCCCTAATGTTAGTGTCCCAAACTCTGGGTGGAGAGCTTCCACCGGACGAACGTAAACAGACAGTGTTCCGGCATGCGCAAGGAAAAATCAAACGAGTAGCCAGACTTGCGGGCACGCAGGCGACCGGACGCGATGATAAATAACGGATGCGGGGTGCCTGGGGCAGATTCGCACGCGTGGCAGCATTGAACTGGCCTGGGTTTTCCAAGGGGGTGGGCAGGACGGCTGTGTTGCTTGCAGGCAGTTAGGAGTCCTGTGGAGTTCAAATTTGGGGGCGTGTCTGGAAGCTTTCCAGTTTCATTTGTTATGATTTTTTTTCCCGGTCAGCGGAATATGAGAATCTAAAGTGAACCGAGGTGGGTGCATATTGACCAAGTATTCCTCCTGCTTCGTAACGGAAACGGATAAAAAAAACCGGATATCAGTGATATTTCAAATATTACATACCGTTGATTATTATTTTTTGTTTTCTAATAATATGTAAAATTGAAAGAAATCGTTTTGGAAAGAATATATTTAATTAGTCTCCCTGTGAATATAAGGATTTTCGTTAACGGGGATGGACAATATAATATGAACACCATACATTTTGTTGCATGTTGGCAACACTGCTTCCGTGTAAATAATGAGACGCGTATGTATTGCACAGTTTACGTGCCAAGTCTTGTAGGTTATATTTCAGTGTATTATACGCTTTGTTCTGCGACGGTTAAAACAAGCGATCGGTCAAATGTGTGATCTCTCAGACTTCGAAAGAGGGCAAATCATTGGTGCTCGGTTAGCGGGAGCGCCGGTAATGAAAACAGCTGAATTGTTTAACGTTTCACGTGCGACAGTATCCACGGTAATGACAGCATACACAAAACATGGTTAAACATCATCGGCGAAGAGGAATAGTGGGCGAAACCCAAAGTTAACTGACAGAGACCGACGAACATTAAAAAGAATTGTGGCCAGACAACATAAAACTACCGCGGCAAAAGTGATAGCAGAACTCAACACTCACTTGAGTAATACTATATCGACAAAAACAGTACGGCGGGAGCTCCACAAAGCTACCAGTCATGGAAGGGCTGTAATTGCGAAACTCTTTATAACGGAAACCAACGCTAGGCTGCGAAAGAAGTGATGCCACAATCACAAAACCTGGACACTTGATGATTGGAAGAATGTGTTATGGTCCGATGAATCATCGTTTACATTGCTTCCTTCAAACGGCCGGGTTTATGTATGGCGAACCCCAAAAGAAGCCTACGAACTGGACTGTCTGCTTCCTACAGTCAAGCATGGGTGAGGTTCCGTTATGATTTGGGCTGCTATATCGTAGTATTGAGCTGGCCCTCTCATTCACAACACTGTCCGATTATTGCGAATGAATATCTTGACATCCTGAATGATGAAGTTTTTACTATGACTAGAATATTGCTGCCAAACACTGCCATATTCCAAGATGATAATGNTAGTATTGAGCTGGCCCTCTCATTCACAACACTGTCCGATTATTGCGAATGAATATCTTGACATCCTCAATGATGAAGTTTTTACTATGACTAGAATATTGCTGCCAAACACTGCCATATTCCAAGATGATAATGCGCCCATACACACAGCCAAATAGGTTCACTCTTGGTTAGAGGAGCATCAGAATATCATCAAACATCTTCCCTGGCCAGACCTCAACATAATTGAACCGTTATGGGGAGTTTTANTATCATCAAACATCTTCCCTGGCCAGACCTCAACATAATTGAACCGTTATGGGGAGTTTTAGAGCAGAGAGTAAGGTGCATATTTCCATCTCCAACATCATTGAAGCAATTGGTGGATGTTTTGGTACAAGAATGGGACAACATTCCGTTGGAAACTATTCAGACACTATACGAATCTAATCCGCGAAGAATTTCAGCTGTTCTAAAAACCAAAGGTGGCCCAACACCTTATTAATAAATAAATGTTGTGTATTTGTCAGGTGTTCATATTATTGTGTCCATCCCCTGTATCTTACGCTCAATTTCAGAAACAGACACTTTGTATGAATCATTACTTTTTGTGGTGTGGTGATGCAGTGGATAAATGACTCGCCACCCACCAAGGCGAGGTCACTTCCGGATTTTCGCACTTGGGATTCATGCTGGTAGGCTGGTTTCCTCTGGGATCTACCGTTTCTCCCTCCCTTGCATTCCTTTGCTGCTCAATCACCAAGTCACTTCACACTTATCGGTTCTCAAGACTCTGTTGTTAATAGCCGCCCAAACCTCTGCACTCCACTACATGTTATATTTTTCCCAAGGTATCCTGTAGAAGAAGAGCTCTAGTCACCACGCAGCAGTTGTTTTTCGTATGGGAGGTACTGGGTGATCCACTCGAGACTGAACTCATGTTTAAAGCACGATTTCAGTCAGATTTAATAACGTTATGTAAAGGAAACCGTGTTTCATGTTAAATATATAAGCCCCATAAAAGATGGAAGTTCGTTTTTCACGCTATATTGTATTTCGCGTATCTTACATTCCACACAACAAGAGTTTAGTTCAAACTGAATCGCCATGTAGCTCCCATACGTTACGTCGTTCCGAATCAATGTTTTAACTCCACTATAGGACAAAAGTACATCACTCGAGAAACGAGAGTGTTTTATTTCTAAAGGGCTGTTTCCACAGCTGTTCGTTGTGCAAACGCTGTACCACAAAACGGTTATAAAGATTCAAATGGAAGCAACTACGGTGGCCTTGCTATTCCACAAAGGGGCAATGGTTTACCGAATATAAACACATGAGTAATGATTCATTTTGTGANTACGGTGGCCTTGCTATTCCACAAAGGGGCAATGGTTTACCGAATATAAACACATGAGTAATGATTCATTTTGTGAATAGCCTCCCAAAAAGTACTACCCCAACTTCACAACGAAACATCATCACTTTTGTTGTGAACCTGTCAATTACCAGTAATCAGTCAAATTAATTACCATGATCGTCCACATAATTGCCACGGGCATAGAAGATCTGAGAGTAAACCAAAAACTAAAATTGAAATTACATATCNCATGATCGTCCACATAATTGCCACGGGCATAGAAGATCTGAGAGTAAACCAAAAACTAAAATTGAAATTACATATCGGTCGAAGGAGGAGCAACCAAGGTCTAATAGAGCGTAACCTCAAAAATATGCAAACTGTCTAATGAGAGATGGGAGTGAGCGAACAGTTTTTAAACTTTTGAAAATAAACACGAAATTTGTTACACAGGAGTATGTAGGTCTGGATACTTGACTTCGTGTAGGGTACAGTGCCGGGTTTGTCGGTTCACCATACCTTCTCTCAAGACCTCAACCATCACGCCGGGGGGCGGGATGAGTCGGGTCAAACTCGGACAAAGTTTACCCTCGCAAAAGAAAGGGGGTGGCCTTCCCGCTTAATGACCGGTTAGTGGTCGGCTGCCGGGGTGGTCGGGGAAATACCGTGACCCCGGAACTTCCTAACAAACTGCCAGCACTGCCCCTCTTTTCCACTCCTCCAAACCCACGGTGGTGGACAGGGAAACACGTGGTGCCATCCCAAAGAGCAGTTGTGCGTCCCCTTTCGCCCGGGATCAACTTCGGGAATGCANGACAGGGAAACACGTGGTGCCATCCCAAAGAGCAGTTGTGCGTCCCCTTTCGCCCGGGATCAACTTCGGGAATGCACCGCAATCCGCTAGTATTCCAAAATGCCTAAATTTCCGCCTACCCGACCTTGTGCTGTGACTGTACCCAGCACTTCGTATACTATACAGCCAATGAAACAGTTGCCCTCCCCTTCCACTTTTTTCCTGGATTATTATGTAAATGATTTCATTATCAATATTTCTTATGAATTATTCTAAATTTTTCAAGGCACCATGTAAACTCGTTTAGATTTCGTGTAGGACTCTTTCCATTACATCAGACATTCATCATTGTCCACATGTTGAAAACTTGAAATATTTTTTCGTTCTACTTTGGTAAATGGTTCAGTAATGACATAGAAACGACTTTCTTACAACCATTATTTTTCTGGCTACTCAAAAAGAGAATAACATTACAACTTACATCAGCATAGCCAGTATGAAATACAAATAACCAAAACCAGTTGAATATTCTTTTGATGAAGAATTTTCGGTGGTTTCCCATCCTAATCAAAATTTTCCGCTCAGGTCACACAAATAACTAAACCAAATGCATGTGCCGAAATTTAAATTTTTCTACAAAACAATGGCAAAAAATATCTATGATCAAGTAAATGAATCTTTTTTACTTTTCGCTTGATTTACGTGTTATTATTGTTGCCATTTTCCGACATAAGTTCCTAGTTATTTAAATAACTAAATTTTACTGGCAGCGATAAACTAATAAACAAATTGGGAAAAGACAATAAAAATATTATATGATTCTAAATAAGTAAATTACACTCTTATATAACGTACATAAATACACGTGACGCCTGTCTCCCAAAGGGGTAGGCAGAAAATTTGGTCCACCATTGACCACGATCCTGACATACCTAACCCCTTCTCTATATCCACATTCATACATCTCTTATATAACAATATTATATGATAGTGGTTTAGAAAATTTATGTGTATACAACATTAATCATTTTGCCTCCGACCATCAGCACAAAAGAGATTTCTGTTTGACGTGGCACGCAAAAGGGCTACGTATAGTTGTCCGTGTGAAAAACATGCTCCATTCAAATCCACTTCAGTTACATTATGTGTTTTACCCTGTGCCTTATTTATGGTCTTACCAAAAGAAACTCTTATTGGAAAATTTACTCTTTTAAAATTAAAAGGCAAATCCAAACGAATCATTGGAATTTTAGGTAGGTATTAAACTAGTTTCTCCAGTACCGCACCAGTTAGTACCTTCATTGAAATAAAATTTTTAACTTTTTATTTGTAATCGAGTCCCGTTTGTTATGATGTGATCAGGCCTTAGCTGAACGGCCTGCCTGATAACACCTTCAAAAATGGAACCAGGACACGAGCGTGATTGCAACAACACCTTGCGAAAGACAGTTGCAGAAATCCCCTCCACCGGCCAGTGAACAATACCGAAAATATTAAACAACGCGCCAAATATAGGCCAGTGTAACACCGAGAGCGGCGTATTTGGTCATCAGGCTACTGAAACGAGAAGACCATGGAAGATGGGTGTGTCCGGCTGTCGATAACCACCTTCTAGATTTAGCCTCTGGAAACATGAACAAGGTGGGACTTTCCAATTAGATTGTGATAGTAATGGCATGAGGTAATAAATTTTAATATAATTAATTAGCATCTTGGTACTCCATTTAAGATCCCCCGATCAATAGTCATGTAAACAGTTATGGTATAATGTTTGTGTTCAATAAACCTATTATTATACTGCTGTGATCTACCTAATCATGACTCATTATTTAGCTACGCCCATAGCACATTTCAAGTATGAATGGAATAAAATCTAATTCGTTACAATAGTGGAGGGTTGGTTTCTCCCTACCGTTTCGCTGCATTACATCAGATTCTCTACCACCCACCCCCATTTCAATAAATTCCTTACCCACCGACACTCATTTCCATATTAATAATAGCAAAATTTTAGCCATGTCCACTTTTGACATTAAAACTTTTATCTTTTAAGTAGCGGTATAATTAAAATAATGTCATAATATCTACTATGAAAATCTATTACGTTTAAATAATAATTTAATTTTTACAGTCCAATATCTAAACATAGAGAGCAATTATTTTAANATGAAAATCTATTACGTTTAAATAATAATTTAATTTTTACAGTCCAATATCTAAACATAGAGAGCAATTATTTTAAAACTAAATAACCAACTGTATTAAAATTTAAGAATTTCAGTGTGAACGGCAAGTCCCTGATGGCTTATATATACTTGTAAACAGTTTACCTCAGCAATACCCTTCTATAAATTTAAATTAAGATATAAAATACCTGTGTGCGCTTGATGTAGTTATTTGAAATGCAACTATTACTGTGATAGTAATTCATAATCACATAAGCATTTTCATTAAATTATCTTCCAACTGAAGAGATAATTTAATAAATTCCACGCAGCACACCATATTGCAAGTAGTTAGATATTGCTGTGCACATAAAAAAATANAAGAGATAATTTAATAAATTCCACGCAGCACACCATATTGCAAGTAGTTAGATATTGCTGTGCACATAAAAAAATACATTTATATATTTTTGTGATATTTTCCTTTCAGTCTACATACTGTATATTTCAGATACTTTTCATAACATGCATGGAAATAAGGAATGACAGATAACTACGAGATTNAAGAGATAATTTAATAAATTCCACGCAGCACACCATATTGCAAGTAGTTAGATATTGCTGTGCACATAAAAAAATATATTTATATATTTTTGTGATATTTTCCTTTTAGTCTACATACTGTATATTTCAGATACTTTTCATAACATGCATGGAAATAAGGAATGACAGATAACTACGAGATTTTAGTATTCTGGCATGAAGCCAGTATCACGTTATTAGTTAGCATATGGAAGGACGAGACGTCACGGCTACAGGCCAGGCGATACGACCCAGTTGCAAAGTGCCGAGAAAACACATTACAGCATCAGCACTTTCCCGAATCTTGGGTGCCGCAGTATTGCGAAACAGCGTGCTAGCCCGCGCCATGCAGTTTTATTCCCCTACATCCACTTCAAAATTAAAGTTTATTGTTCTAGTTTTAAGTTGATCATACGCCCAATATGTTTACGTACTTCTCACAAACCAGTGCCATAAGGACACGGGGAGAAAGAATCCCGTCGGAACTAACCAGTTCTGTGATTCACGAACTAAGCCCATTACCTGGGGCTTTCGGATGTGCTGAAATGCAAGCCAGTCCTGAAGTGGATATTCAGACTGCTAAACCTGATGTGAGAAGGAATAATTGTGTGTGCAATGTCAAGGGTATTTAACAAAATGGGAATAGTGCCCGAGAAACACCCACTTCGACTGTGACTGTCTGTTCACGGTTTACCCACATCAACCCAATTGTCAGGACTACTTACTCATGTCAAACATTTCGTTTCGCGATAGACGCGGAGCAATCTTTGGGTCTATGGCGGAGTGGTGACCTGACCAGAGAGGCCTGTTTTCTGTGCTCCACTGGCCTTGAAAGAGTTCAGGAAGTAGGGGCGCAATCTGGATGCGTTTGATTTTTGCTGTGGGTCTTTTCTCTACTACATAGTACTTTGAAAGTATACCACGAGCGTACTTTCGCTTTTGACCTTACTGGTGTAAGTCAAGGAGTGCAGATTTCCCCAATCCCTATATGCTACCCCTTTGTGTGAAAGTAGAAGTCTTATTATTACGTACATAATTATTTATATGTTATTTTCCTCTCTACTATCTTCTATTTTCATAATCAGTGTCATTATGTTCTACCTACACTATGTGTTGATGTCCCTCGGCTTTGATAACATGCTATACATTCTTCTCATCTTCATCACAATCNGTTCTACCTACACTATGTGTTGATGTCCCTCGGCTTTGATAACATGCTATACATTCTTCTCATCTTCATCACAATCTTTACTTTTTAACTATCACGGTCATTATATTCTACTTATGCTGTGTGTTGGTATCCAACGTAGTTATTAAAATTTTANGTGTGTTGGTATCCAACGTAGTTATTAAAATTTTAATAATTAGGAGCTTTATCCGTGCAGACAGCTGACTACAATAACTTATTTTCAGAGAAAAAAATTTGTTCGAAAATATGTACTACCATAACCGTCCTCATTTGTAGGCATTATCAAAGAACTGGATCAAAAACAGTAACGTAACTATAAAGTTGTAACATAAGTTAGTATTCATATACAGCCCGAGAGAACAATTGACCAAAACCTTTTATAAATAAATGAGCATTAACTCACGTTAAAATACTTAGACTTCGAAAGTCAGACACACCCAGAAATATAATACAACCATAAATATAATAATACCAGAATAAAATTCACAATTTTATTATATATTACCGTAATCTGCACAAACTATTAGGGCCCTGTTATTTATTAAAAACAAAAGTGTTGTATAAGATGTTTTGACAAACTGTGAAGGTATTCTGTTAATACGCTTCCTTGCAAGTTTCAGATAAACGGTACCACACTTTCCATGTCAACGGCAACCAGCAGCGATGTCACAACAAACCCCCCCTCATGTAAAGTTCCTCCGGAGGTCAGCGCAAGCAACGCCCACGAGAAGAGCTGTCTTAACGTCACGCGCAACAACCTCAGCACCGCACTCACAGCCGTCAGCACTATGGTTTACCGCAGCTCGCGAGCCAGAGATAACAGTATTTACAGGTAACCAGCGTTCAACACTGCACCCTGCAGCTAACAGAAACACGTACATAACATACTTCACTTTACTCAAAAGTTCCAACAAATCACAAATCATCAATGAAATGAAAATGTAATGTTTTAACTCACAGAAGGCCTCTAGTAGGTATTAATCTTTGTACACTATAGAGTATGACTAAAAAAAAAAGCTTTCTGACTACTTTTTTATTTCTACAGAATTTGCAATTTTGTTCCTTGCAAGAACACATATTACGTGCTCCTAGAATAAAACAATATATTTTTCAATGTTTAGGAATATAATACTGTATTATATGTGTAACTTTCATGACATAAAGACGTCGCAGATATATTATCATATTGAAGAATTGAGAAGTAAATTTTGACATTACTAGTAATGACGATTTTAATTTTGTTTGTAAAATACAATACATGCTCTTAGTTGATATTCTATATTATTACTGATAAATTTTATGATAAAAAGACAACATTTATGTCAAAATTTGTTTTTGATCTGTTAAAATACTACTAGTATATTTTTTGGTTCTCTCCATATATGTAACTTTTTTTCGCTTTTGTCGAGCTTCTTGTAAAATTGGTAATGCAAATTAAAAGCTGTATTTTTTTAATCGTTTTCTAAGTTCTTCAACATAATCATAGCATACCTTGTGTGGAGCCCAAGGTGTTTCTTGATCACTTAGTTTTATTCCAAAATATACCAAGTTCACTTTTTTACCCAACTCTGTAATGTTTCTTCGATGTTTTTTAATAACAAACTCACCACATTTATAACAAAATCTGTTAGGAAAGTTTTTACAACTACAGTTAGCCATACTAAGAGCACATGGGCAAAAAAATTAAAAGTGAGGTTGTGTTGACTGAAAGAAAATAAACCCTCTTACCACCACAGCCAACCTAATTTCATTTAGATTTACTGTATGTTTTAGTATATTAATAATGTATATCGAGTATATAAAAATTTATATAAATATATATAAAAATATATAAATAAAGTATATAAAATGCACAGATATTAGATAAAAAACTAATTTCTCACATTTCGTTTATTCAAATGTGAAAAAATGGTGGGTGTTATGACTTTTTTATTATCATCTTCGGACTCAGCACACCTAAACATAAGAATCCGGCAAAATCATGGAAAACTGTTTTTTATCGTTGACATGTGTCATTATATTGACTTGTTTTCGAATTCCATAAGTAAAATAGGACGCATTTTTCAAACAAGGCTTAAGGTGGCCCACCTGGGTACGCTACCGAACGGTGTGCAGAGCTCCAGCAGAAAATATTTTATTTCAAAACTGTCCAAGGTTTGTTAGTGAGGTCTTCTTACGAATAGCATTTAACAAACGTTACACGTCTGTATACGTTTTCCACTTCTTCCATTGCTCTGTAAAGCATGTTTTTGTGATAGTGAAAATGGCTCAAACTGGTGTTTTCACGGTCAGCCACCACAGGCTATTGATGACGTTTTACTTCATTAGTCCAGTGAAACTGAATCTGATGAAGGTGAACCGGATGATGATTAGTTCCAATGTTCTCCAGACAATTTAGAACCTCAGTTGATTACACAGGATGAGTTAAATGATTTGGTAAGACTTTTGGAGTTGACTAAAGAGAAAGCTGAATAGCTTGGCTCTAGGCTAAAAGAAAAGCATTTGTTGGCACCTGGAGAATCTATTTATCAATATAGAACAAGAGATCAACAGTTCGCTAAGTTTTTTGAGCAAGAATAGGATTTGGTGTACCGCCATGATATTGGTGTTCTAATGAATGAATTTGGAATTGAGTACAACAATGAAGAATGGAGGCTTTTTATAGACTCATCCAAAATTAGCGTAAAAGCTGTTCTTTTATTCAATGGTTATACTTATGCTTCACTGTCTGTGGGTCATTTAGGCCATATGAAGGAAAGTTACGAAAATCTAGACATTATTTTAAAGGAAATTAACTATCCTGCTCACGATTAGATGATGTGTGGAGATTTGAAAGTTGTTTGCATGCTCCTATTCCAACAAAAGGGATTTACTAAATTTCCAAGTTTTATTTGTGAGTGGGACAGCAGAGCAAAGGATCGATACTGGTCCACAAAATATTGGCCTGCAAGGAAAACCTTAAAAACTGGAAAGAAGAACATTTTGCATAAAACTTTAATAGATCCAAAAAAATTTCTTCTACCAACTCTTCACATTAAATTATGTTTAATGAAAAAATTTGTAAAAGCCTTGCCTAAAGATGGTGAATGTTGTAAGTATTTATGTGAAAATTTTCCTCATTTATCAGAAGTCAAACTGAAAGAAGGGGTTTTCGTTGGGCCTGACGTTCGTAAAATGATGTTCGATTCCAACTTTGAAACAAAAATGACAACAAAGGAAAAGGAGGCTTGGATATNGGACGTTCGTAAAATGATGTTCGATTCCAACTTTGAAACAAAAATGACAACAAAGGAAAAGGAGGCTTGGATATAATTTAAGCAAGTTGTCACCAAGTTTTTGGGTAATGTAAAAGACCCAAAGTATGAGCTTATAGTAGCTAATATGATAGACAAGTTCAAAAAGCTGAGATGCCTGATGAGCCTTAAAGTCCACTTCTTACACAACCATCTTGACTTTTTCCTTGACAACTTGGGTGATGTGAGTGAAGAGCAGGAAGAGCAATTTCACCAGGAAATGAAAGCGATGGAGAAACGTTACCAGGGATGGTGAAATGTCAGCATGATGGATGATTACTGCTGGTCACTTTACCGAGAACAACAAGATGAATCACATCGGAGAAAAAGCTACATAAGAAGTTTCAAAGAGAAAGGAGAAAGGAAATACCAAAAAATTAACACTTAAAATTTATGTACTGAATTTTTTTAAAAATATAATTGCATACCTGGCATTTTAAAATACAAATGCAAATTGTGAAAGAAATGTGGGTGATACAAAAAAACTGATGCCAGGTTCGGTTTCAGCTTGAAATACATAAGATTCAGCTGCATTCATTTAAAACGTTTTCACAAAATATTTTTTTTGGGCCTGTGTAATTTGTACGAACGACTCCATTCTCCACAATCATTAAACAATGTCAAATTACCAATAAACATTATGTGTGTTGCTTTATTTACGCCAATTTAATAAGGCATACCTACTTTTGAAATACACAATTAAATCATATTAAGCTCTGACTACGGTGAACTTTAAGATAAAGAATATCTGCATAATATTCCAATGTAAGTTAATGTAATAATTCTATGCAAGTTACGTAATATTTCGCAAGCGTGATTGTATTGTAAATAATTGTTCTACTTACGAAAATATGAAAATTATACTTATAAATAAAGAGCATGCTATAAAACCATTACATTAATATTTTCAAATTCAGTATTCTATTATTTTTTTACTTTGGTGTTCTACTGGAATAAATTCAATTTGTGTTACTACCTAGTACAAAAAAAAATCATGTTGAATTTTGAATAAATTATTGTATTGTTTATCTATATCACAGTTCGCATTTCTAACTTCGGTAGTTTGTTATCAGCTTGGCAGAACCAAAATTTTATCTTGAATAAATGGATAATATCCAAATGGGTGTACTGGAGAATTTACGTCTCACAATTTCCACACTTTCACGACTGCCGAAAATGTGGTATAATCCATCCACGATAACTTATAAGTTTTTCTGAAGCCCTGCATAAGTTATACTTCCGCACTATTCCTCCGTCTTATACAAACAAAGCTATACCATATCTAGAAAATTACATCGCATTCATGAGCACTCAGCTTAACGATATTCTGCATAAGAACTATTTCTTACTATAGATATTACCAACAAACATATTTTATCTACGGTTTTATTTTTGGTTATTACAAATGAAATATTACAATTTATTGATAGAGTATAGGTAAATAAAGTAAACCAAAAATAAGATACTTTTATGGTAACACAAGTACAACATGCTTGTGATACATGGTATATCTAGGAAACAGGCATACACGTTATACGCTGGGTGATTTTTCTAAGGTTTTGATTCAAAAGGTGAAAGAAAACCGTGAATAGACTATAGTCTTACCTATGAGCTTTCCTCTGCGTCTGTAGATCTGCATCTTCGAAAATGCAGAGCACTTTTCGTCAGAAAAATACGGTCTGGCTAATTTAAAGGCATATTTATGAACTTTACTTATTTGTAAGTATTGTTTTGCTATGAGGAGAAATATTTTTTTTTTCCAATTCAGTTGACTCGGGTGTTTTCATCGACGACATGCAATCTCATTAAAATTTAATAGAATTGAAGTAATCGTGAGCTATAAAACGAACAATTTTTATATATGCAATACTCATAAACAACAGCGTGACCTAAGCTTACCCTTCGCAAGGAGCCGTACTATGGTGTGGCATGGCCAACGGTTCTTGGCTAAAGAAAGACGTGTGTCGCGGAAACCTTGTGGGCCCAGGTTTTCTTTAAAACACGTCCACTTTCTGTAAGTCTAAATTTAGTATATGTATTTTTTTAAAAAGCTTATCGGTTTACAAACCAATCATAAACTTTCAACGTCAGAGTGGTAGAAATTGCATTGGGCCAGCCCAGCAAAGGAAAGAAAATTGTCACACGGAAAATACTTGTAATAATTTATGTAGCATTTGACGTGTGCGTGGTTGAAATGTTACAAGAAAATTAGCAATTTTTGTTATAAATCACCTTTTTTTTATATGCATCAGTGTCCTTCGTGTTACTCCTCACTCAAGTTTGAACGAAACTTGGTGGAAGCGATGTCAGGAAGTGAGCAGAGGAATGAGCTCACCTACACGTATTTCCCGAGAATATGAAGTCAACGTCTTAGAAGCATGTGTCTAGACGAACGTGGCTAAGACACGCTAGTTGACTTTGTTTATTATGTTGTGTCTTCTACTCACCAAGGCGTGTCACACAGCCCAGATAAAACTGGTTGCGTAACTTCCTGTACTACGACGTGGGGTAGAAGTTATCACAAGCAGTGATCTTACGTACGTTAATTATTACTTCATTATTGTTATAATGCATTACGATAAAACAAATTCGCACTAGTGTATTACATCAACGCAGTATGCAAGCACTTAAGACATTGATGAGCATGTAACTGTACCTCATTAGCAGAGTCTGTTGCTGCTAATTTATAGTGTGTCATGATTCATCAACGATTAACAGAAAAATAATAATTTTGTGCTTGAGATTACACTTTAAAGAACTAGATAAACAAACTAAATAAACGTTGCTATCAACTCCAAAGTGTTCTTTGATTGGTGTCCACAAGTGTATATTTAAGATCACAATATAAACATAAGTCCTTTTACAGAAAACCATGTTATCTACCAACAAAAAAACTTTTCTTAAAACACATTGTTTTGTGTTAAAAAAATTCGTTTTACTAAAATATATATAAGTTAAGAAGAAAAAAGTTAATTTAAAACTTAAAAAAAAACTTGCCTTACGTAGCTATGTTTAAGTTGAACGAAGTCCGAACTTCTGAGGCTTCCTTTACAATGAAGATATGGTTTAATATAATTCTCCCTTTCCAAACCACAGCACTCTCTCAGATTCATTGTAACACTACACTTATGGCAACATTTCTATAATTTTTAAAGTTTCTCAGGCCATATCAATATTGATGCTTCTTCTATGAAATATATCTAGGAAATGCCTGCTAAATAGGCGCATTTCGCGACCTTACGTGGCAATAGCGTATTGCCAAGTGCCTCACACAGAATTTATAATCACTGGATATTTTATTACGTCTTGCTGTGACTTCTTTCCTCGCCTAATGTTGTTTGTGTTTGCTGCACAAAGTAAATTAGGTTAGCTACAAAGTTAACTGATTGCCGTCTTGTTTGCAAAAGAGACAATGATAAAAGCAAATGTAAGTCTAGTAAACAAATATATGTATTTGTCGAGTTTCTTGTAATATTTTGGTAAAGTAATTTGCAAAATTCCGTTAAGTTTACCTTTTACGGACTCCAGTTGATGCAGAAATTTACTAACTAATTTCTTTGTTGACCTTCTGCGCATAAAGTAAGCGATTTTCATAAAAAAATATTAAGTACCCACCAATCTAACATTATAACAGATTACGAACTTTGTTTAATTGATATGTAACATTCTATCTGGGGCCTCCATACAACAAAGTTTCCCTTAGTGACACGCCATGATTTAGGTATTTTCATATTCAACAGAATGTTAACAAAAACTTGGCATGTCGATGGATTCCAAGTCTAATTGTGTTATATTTTCACAAACAGTACGCGTCATTAAAGGTTTTTCTTACGATTTTTTTATAGTTTTTTATGTCCAGTTGATGACACATGAATGATATTGACGTGCTACTCTTAAACAATATATTCTCCCCAGAAACGTCTGCTGCGGTGGAGGTAACCAAGACATCAGAAATGCAATGGAATTAACAAGAAGAAATAGAACAATTGACCATAACTCGAGCCGTCAACTATTTAAGCGCGATAAATATAAGAGCTGCTAATTAGAGCCAGAACGCAATGAGCTTACAACGGACAGTGACTGATCGTCTAATTAGGATGGAGGAAATTCGGTGGTCTCCGAGCCATTTTGTACTAATCCGATAATAGCTCTCACCAGACAATTATATTGTGTGAGCTCGGTTGTTTCCAGGATACGCTGTGAAGCTTTGAAAGCTGCTGATAGCTGTTCATTTTCGAGTGGCTCATTAGTAGCTTACAATTGCATATCGTATTACTTGTTTGAACAAAAGCGAAACAAAAATACTTCCTCAGAAATTTTTTATTTCTATTAAATCAGCTAATTTTTTAGTTGTTTTTATGGCACGCAGGTCGGCTGAATCGTCTTGACTTATACATTATGCGATAACGGCCACCTTGTAAAACAAAAATCTCTTTATAGTAAGATTCGTGAAACAGGAACAGTAACAAGGCTAATTTATTTGTGGCATAGTTTAATTGGCTAGATACTTGTACAAGCGTTTTTAAATATAATTTTCTGTCATAAAACAAATTCCTTCCATTGTGGATCGCGAGCACGTAATCTTGACTAAGACTAGTAAATGTAAGATTTGTTCTAACTAAGAAAAATCTGTGTGAATTATATGTTTTTTATCACGGCACAATTATTTAGCTGCATTGAAGCTCCTGCGAATAATAACGAAGAGTAATCTGAAGTTTTCTTTTTCTCACTTAACTAATGACAGAATTTCTCGCCAATCAGCCATTTACAATTGAAAGTAATGCACATCTATCTACATCTCTATTTTCAATAAATTCCCAAGTACATTATGTAGATTAAAGGTGGTTCGTGTCTAACCACTGCTGAAATAAAGCTTTGAAAAAGAAAGTCATAACCGCACTCGGGTTAATGTTAATGTAACCACTGCATTGAGTGTTAAAGAAATTTTGGAGGAGGAATACAAAAAAAAAAATTATTTTGACGTACTATTACAAGGAAATTATTAAAATTTATTTTGTATTACTTATAAAAAAAACTGAGTCCTAAGAATTGTAATAATGAAGCAGTTTTATTGCTAAATATTTGACGTTGTTTCCTTTTCGAAGCATGATATTTTTTCGTTAGGTCTACGGCAATCTTAATTTTATTCATGGTAGAAATATAAGCAATAGATAAAGAAGAAATAACGGAGGCCTATTAAAATAACTCAGTTAACTTCCAATAACCGGTTGCCATTCCAATACAATTACGTCTGACCTTCAAATGTATTCGTCGACATACACCAGAGGGTGGTGTAATTTTCCTACCTTTAATGTTATTTTTTAAGAAGAGAAAATATATTATAAGTAGCATCTTAAAGAAGAGGATTCAAACGAAGTAAGTATAACTGTAATATATTTATACTGTATATATAAATGCTGTGTCCGTTTGATCTGACGCGTATAACTCCCAAAAAAATCAATAAATTTTCATTCTGTTTTTTTTATAAATCTTCCTTTCGTTCCCATGAGGGTTTCTGCGCCTTTATTTTTTATCTGTTTTACCTGCGAAGGTACTAACATCTGCAAAAGCTCATTTTCACTATGCTATCGCATCAGGAAGCACCTTTGTTGACAGCTGTGTGTTTGAACATTTCAGTTTGTTGTTTTCAATGTTTTGACGCATTCTGCGTCCTTATATTTTATTCGTCAGAACACACACTCTGGCGAAGCTCGCAGGCGGACGACCGCAATAAGGATTAAGGGTTTTACGGACGTGATGGGAGCATGGTGCCAGGACGGCCCGGTGGAACGACCATGTGCGGAGGAAGGCGGATGCAGCTGCATCTCGCATCTGCCAAGGGATGCTGAGCCCACACCAGCGGCTGAGTCTGTCCCGGGCTAGTTTAAGCAATAAACATTGAGAGGTTTTTAGCGGGCGTGCTGGGGAGAATAACGACACAATATCCGGAGTCATAACAACAACACATGCGCTGAACCAAAGGGGCCACNTGTACGGCAGCAATGGATGAGAGTGCAATATTGCTGCGGAAGGCAAGTTATCCTATGAGTAAAGTGCAGATGTGTACGGGGGCATTTGAGGTGCTGCATAACATTCCAGACATGAAATACTGGTGATATCTAGATTGAAACAATGTGAGACTGAATGGACAAGTTATGTGATTTTGATTGTAAATACTGGAACTGTCAGATATCAAATATATGTTTTTTAATAGTAATTCGATAGGTGTAAAAAATTTATTATGAAGAATAGTTTTATGTATTGGATAGTGAAAGTTTGTGAGGTGGACAACTATGTAAACATTAGCTGTAAATAGCAGAGAGAGTAAGTATGGAGTAATTTTCTTTATTTTTATAAACAAATTAGTAAATTATTATTAGCTCTTTTATTTAATTAAATCCTCCATCCCTTAAAGATGGACTTTGAGAGATTGTAACAATATTTACCAAAAAATTGGTAGATATAAAATCTCCTAATCAATATGTTCAATGTCAAATGCTTTTACCAATACAATCTATATATATAAACAATGTGTCCGTTTGTTTGGACGTGTATAACTCCCAAAAAATCAACCAATTTTCATTCTGTTTTTTTTTTATAAACCTTCCCTTTGTTCTGAGTGTTTGTACACCTTTCTTTTTTATCTGTATTACCTGCAAAGGTACTAAAATCTGCAAAAAGCTCATTTTTACCATGCTTTCGCATCAAGAAGCGCCTTTGTTGACAGCTATCTGTTTGAACACTTCAGTTTGTTGTTCTCAATGTTTTTTTCGGTTGTTTTCAGAATGCCACGCGAAAGACCAAACATCGGACGTCGCAATTGCCGAGATGCAGCACGATAACATGAAGTTGCGAGCCAAATTGAGGAGCAGCGTTTGGAAGCAAACAAAGGAAATCAGCTCAGAATGGCTGAGAGATGTGCGCAGGAATCGCTGGAGCAACATGAAGCCAGAATCTCTGATCAACGTTTGCGAGCAGAGCACGTGCCGCTGCTTCAGATGAACATCGTCAAGAATTAAGATATCAAGAAACAATCAGTAGAGCTGAACGACGCCAAGATACATCATCAAGGGAAGTCCGTTATTATAGTCGCCTAGCTTTCCGGTACTACCCGAATGAAGATTACAGTACAAAATCTCATGTTGTCATCGGCGCTATGGATGAAGTATGTCCTCATTGCAAAGCATTGGAATTCCATGCTGAAACGAAATGTATGTGTTGCGCTGGCAGGAATGTTCAACTGCCTAAACTTGCTGACCCACCAGAGCCATTGAAAAGCTTCCTTGCCAGATCTTCTACCGATTCAAAGCATTTCCTTGCAAACATCAGGAAATATAATTCATGCTTCCAAATGACGTCTTTCGTAGTGAACGTAATTACAGACAATTTCATGCCTACGTTCAAAGTGCAAGGCCAAATGTATCATAGAGCCGGCTCTTTGCACCCATTTCCAGACAGCGGTAATAAGTTCTTGCAAATATACTTCATCGGTGACAAGAACGATGAATTGAACACACGTTGCGCAATTGCTTCCGGCATAAAAAGATCGATTGTTTCTCAATTGCAAGAAATGTTTCATAGCAAAAATTACTTAATAAGATTGTTCAAAACAGCACTAGACCGAATGCCGTCAGATAGTCATAAAATTGTTATTCGACCTGACAAAACGCCTGCCGGTCAACATGACCGAAGATTCAATGCACCATCACTTGACGAAGTGGCTATTTTTATTGTTGGAGAGGAATTCAACAACAGAGATATTGCTCTTCATCGAAGAAATCAACAATTGCAGCGAGTATCCGACACTCGTCGTTGCTATGATTCTCTCCAATATCCGCTTATTTTCTGCAATGGTCACGATGGATATCACTTCAAAATTAAAATGGAAGATCCAGTCAATGGTGGGGAAACAAACAAAAAAGTCAGCGCAATGAATTATTATTCGTATCGTTTGATGATTCACGAAAATGAAGACAACCACATATTGCAATGCAGGCAATTGTTTCATCAATTCTTTGTTGACATGTACGCGAAAATCGAATCAGAACGTATTCTGTTTATTCGATTAAATAAACAAATCTTCGTTCGGAAGAATATATTAATTTGCGTGATGCAGTGGTTAATGATGACAATACGACTAACTTTGGACGTCTCACCATATTACCGGCAACATACACAGGTAGCTCAAGGTGCATGCACGAATGCGCGCAAAATGTCATTGCGTACTTTCGCAACTATGGACAGCCAGACTTATTTATTAAATTCACGTGTAATCCAGTATGGGAAGAAATAAAAAACAACTTGCTTCCTGGACAAACGCCAATACATAGACATGATGTCACAGCACGTGTATTTCGACAAAAATTTAAATCATTGATAGATTTCATTACTAAACGTGAAGTTTTCCACCAAGTGCGTTGCTGGATGTACTCCGTAGAATGGCAGAAAATAGGGTTACCGCACGCCCACATCCTAATCTGGCTATATACTCAAATCAATTCCAGCGAAATTGACGAGGTGATATCAGCTGAAATTCCCGACGCCAACACTGACAGAGGATTGCAAGAAGTTGTGACTAAAAACATGATTCATGGACCTTGCGGTGCTATCAATCCTACGTCACCGTGCATGGTAGATGGTAAATGTTCAAAAATATATCCTCGGGCATTAGTAGCAAACACCGTTACAGGCAATGACGGCTTCCCACTATACAAAAGTTCTCCAGAAAATAGTGGGAGAACAACAACCATCATTGTGAGATGTAACGAGATTCAAATAGATAACCGCTGGGTCTTTCCGCATTGCCCACTGTTATCAAATATACCAACAACACATAAATGTCGAATACTGCAACTCGGTTAATTCAATCACATATATCTTCAAATATGTAAATAAATGTAGCGACATGGCAGTCAAAAGAAAATAACGCAAGAGATGAAATTACTTAGTACCAAATTGGTAGACATATAAGTTGCAACGAAGCAGAATGGAGAATTCTGTCTTTTCCAATACACGAACGAAATCCAGCAGTAGTTCATTAAGCTGTTCACTTAGAAAATAGTCAAAGAGTATATTTCACAGAGGCTAACATACGAGATAGAGCAATCAATCCACCAGTAATGACCCTCGCAGCATTTTTTTTCTTATGCCAAAATTATGACTTTGCGAAAAATCTCTTATATGCAGAAGTTCTTACGTAATACACGTGGAATACAACCAGAAAATCGTTTGAAAAAAGAAAGCTAGGCAAACGAGTTAGAATTCACAATGGTATCATCGAAGAAAATACATTAGGGAGACACTGTGCATCCCAATCAAGCTGAATGCTTTTATCTTCGTTTTCTATTGGCTAATGTTCGCGGACCGACTTCATTCCAGCATTTAAGAACTGTCGGAGGAATTACTCATGACACATACCGTGCCGCATGCCAAGCACTTCGATTGCTGGAAGACGATAAACACTGGGAAGATTGCCTAGTTGATGCGTGCGCAACATCGAACCCTCATCAAATACGTCTGCTATTGGCAATCATACTAACTACTTGCTCACCTTCATCGCCATCAGAACTATGGGAAAAGTACAAATCGCATATGGCTGAAGACTTATTGTGACGATTCAGAGAATTCGATATGGATGGGAACTTGAATTTCACGCCAGATATTTACAATCAAGCATTAGTTCGGATTGAGAACCTCTGCTTAGAAATCGCGAACAAGTGAAAATATGTATAACAAGAATAACCAGTAACCTTCCGCTTACGATAATTGAATCATGGGTGTCAGATAGAAACATTTGGAAATGAAATTGTTGTATAATTATTATCGTTATGTACACGAGAGAATATTTTTAAAAACACTTTAGGCATAATATAATAAATACAAATCACATGTAGGACGAAGAGTTACAGTATTATTCTGGCACTGAAAAATGTGTTAGTGTTGCCTTTTTCTTTTTGAAGGGATCCAATAGTTCATAATACTCATTAAATTTTATCTACCGCATTAAAAAATATTTTTTCTTCGGATAACTAGACATGTTATTTATAATTACAAGTTTGCAACAGATATCTCAAAATTCGTCACACAAGAGATACCCGTGCTTGTAAACACCACTGGCTTTATATTTTGCCTGCATTTGTGGCAGACATTATTTTCCACCACCTACCTTAACACAATCGAGCCTAAAAAGAGGAGAGTTGTACTTTCTGCTAAAGTTGTCTGCAGCCAGTTTAAGTTATAATATAATTCACTTTTTTTACTACGTAAGCTTATCGTATAGTTTTTCAGTTATTTCGAACTATTTTAACGCCTCCAATTAGTAAACAACAAAATATGAGCAGAGTCAGAGTAATCGTGCAAGGCACTGTGAAACACAAAACCTTCTATGAATTTTCTATTTCTTGAGTTGAAACATCCCAGCATTCTTTTAGACTCTACGTGCCACTATGTTTGTAGAACGGTCAAATTTAAATGCTTTTGGATTTTGTCAGGAAACAGTTTTTCAGCCGTACATAACTTGCAATTCTTTATAGTCATTGTCTATGACTTGATTGCCTTCTTAACGATTTGTTAGTTACCTGCTTCATTGATTATTCTGGGAATAAGTAAAATTGTTCTCATAACAATTTCACTTAATTTTACATGTTTGATAAACATTTTTGTTGACAAGAAATCTCACGTTTTAAAGTTTAGTATTTATGCTCACGCACTTTGTCCTTGAATTTACCCATTTTATCATCATTCTTTGTTTTGTACTGATGACATATTCTTCAAGAACAACAATAAATTAACTGCAGATCATATAAATTCCTTTTATCTCTTACTCTGTTAACGAAATATTCTACGGAAAATTTATCGTTAAAAATTTGATGACATTTATTGCCCACTTTCTCTGAACCGTCATAGTTCACACGTATTCAAACTAAAACACGTGGTCTTAAAATTTAAATCAAGATACACGAACTAACCCTTCGGTATGGTTTGATGAAACCACCGAGAAATGTGCTAAACTTACAGTACACTTGACGATAGACATCAAACGGATGTCTTATTTATGAATCATATCTATAGATATTATTTATTACTAAGTAAATAATGTACGTTCCTCAATAATTATAATTATAATATATTTAGTAAATAATTTATTTTATAAAATTTACTATGCATTGGATTCCACAGTTGACATAACGTTATTATGCATGAATGTGTATATATATATATATATATATATATATATATATTTATTTATTTATTTATATATGGCTAGGCGCTTCCCACTCTTCACGCTCCATCTCGAGGACGGTTAATTATATATTATATCGTTTACGACCTAATTTGTAGGGAATTTTATTCTCTACAAGTTTTGTAATACCTTTAAACATAAATTGAAGCATAGGAAAATATATACTTACACAAAAACTGATTTTCGCGACCTTTGATCTTGAATATCTTGACATGCAGACACGAGATTCTATGAGACTTTTGAGCTAACTTTTAGAATCTAGAAACAAAGATGTATGCAAATTTTCAGTTTTCTAACTTTTATTCCGATGATAACCCCTTTTTTCACCTTATTTGACTGCATTATACGGCGTGTTCTTCTTTCGAGTCCTGGGATAGACACGTGTGTGTTTTTATTTGTCCCGCTAATATTGTATTAGTTTCTGGTTCCGTCTTCAATTATATCGCTGTCAACGGCACGTTGACTACCTACCACATAACCTTTTACGTAGTTTATCAAGATTATTTGCATCCGTGTAGAGGAAAGCAGGCTCATTAGTTATATCGGCTACTTCTTGTTTCTTTCCAAGAAATTTCTCAATAAAATATTTCGTGTTGTCTTGTCAATTACGGATGCAGCCAAGCACAGAACAATTAATGAAATATGGGCTCTGCAGAGGCCGTAGAAAAAATCACATTAACTGCGTAGCTATAAGATTAAATTTTATTTATTATTTTTACACTTACTTTAAGTAGTATGGTCGTTCCTTTCAAGAAAAGTATAATGAATTCGCACAGTAATTCCAAGTTAAATGCTGTAACTCGTAGAATAATAAAAATAAGCATAATTATTAAATGTGAGAATAAATGTATATTGTCCATTGAAAATGTCCACGATTAAATGGAATAAATTTGAAAGCCTCATTCTAAGAGTATTTCCATGACCCTCATGTGTGTGATTGCAACAACGTTGTACAGAAATAATAAATATATTTACTGAATTTGCCAAGGACAAAGTGCAGGCATTATTGTGAAGAAAATAGTGGCTTTGTTCGTGACACGCGAGTGAGTGAGCGTTCCCCAATATTGTCTCGAGTTTGCTACGTACATCGATTTCCATTAATTGAGTTTCACAACATTGCTATTTTTGTGGCTATCCAGCGAATATATTAAGCAAGGCTGGGTTTTTGTGAAAATCACGTAATGCCAATACCGCGACAATATTAATAACAGCCGCAAGCGTTGCTAAAGCGAAACTACTAAAACAGTAATGGCTGACGCTCTTGTCACTGCAGCAGCTACAACAGCTGGTAGAAAACTTTTACATAAACTTACAGAAAAGGAACATTACTACTTACCAATTTGAAACAGACATGCGAAACAATTGAACCTTTCAAATTCATCTTTTAAATAAATGCTTCGTTTACAGCTGGTCAAGAGGAGTAAAAAGGAAGTCTTGGTTAACTGTAATCCAATAACAACGTATTGTCAATTTTTTATAAATGGGTTATATTCAGAAATTTCAAGAAAAGTAGTGTGGCCACAATGCATCCTTCCGCCACAGCGGTTTTTCCAATGGAGAAAACGTTTGTATACAAAGTTTTTGAGTCCAATGCATACTCGCATTTTCCTGTATTTTCCTGTCGTGCCAGCCCTGAAAGACTGACGTTAGCCAACTTCAGTCTTATAATAAATAAAAGATATAGCTAGATTGCCAGCCCAACCTTTTTTATTTTTGTAATGATCAAGTAAGATTGCTGGAATTCAGTTTATTTAGTCGATTGTTAAAAAGAGAGGAGAGACTTTAATTAGTTAGTTTGTTTGTTTTATTGCGTCCGTAAGATCTTTTTTCAATACGTAGCAGTACAAAGATATTGGACAAGTAAAATTACAGTATAAAAAGTTTATACACTGGTCATAGTAAACATGTCAGATTTCACGTACACACATCATATATTTTCTTCATAATATTACTAATCTTCTTCCAACTTGCCGTATGACGTCATCGTTTTACTGAAACAAAAGAAAAAGGGAACGAGAAAAACAGGAACAAGAAATGTGTAAAATTAAATGTTATAGAGTAAAATGCTCATTCATTAAGAACATTTTTTCAACTGTTTTTTAAAGAGTTATTGGTTAGAGAAGCAAATTTCTTATTGGTGGTGTTGTAATTTATTGAAACGTTGGCTACCAACGTAGGGCGATCCTTTCTGGACTAGCTTGAAGTTACCTGATACCATGTGAACTCACATGCAAATGTGTTAAAATCTCTGAGATCTTGAAAAGAGGTCTTCACGGGTCTGACTTTATTTTGCCATTGATTATTCGTACAGCTCTCTTTCGCATGTGAAACACTTTCTTACTGTCAGTGAAATTCCCCCCAAAATTATACCGTAAGGTGTGAAGAAATAAAAATATGCAAAATACATAATTTTTCTTTTATTTTTGTTTAAGACCTCTGCAACACTTTGTTGTGCAAAACAGGCTGAACTTAGTTTAGGTAAAATATAAGCAATGCATTTATAAACAATCGTGCTACCATAGCTCATTTGAGTCTGTCTGGAAACAATTAGTATTATAAATATTATTTAATGGAACGATGAATTCAAAAGCACATTGCTTCAATAACCTACAGCTAATGTCATTATAGCCACTTCATAATTTTGGTTCCAAAGAATTAATTGTTTCCTCCACTTATTTTGGAGTTGTGTATGTAAAAGTCTAACGTTTCTCGTGAAACTGCATTGTTATGCGGTTTTTTTTAACGAGACCTTGTCATTTTGTATTGCATATGCTTTGACGGAGCAGGGGAAATTTTGACTTGTACGCAAACAACAATAAAATTATTATAATTTTGAAAGTTGTAATTTCGACGAAATGAAAAACGCGATAAATTTATTGTCCGTACAGATGGACATAAAAGGAAAATAATTTTCCTGCAGTTAACCTTACAATCGTTGGATTTACAATATATGCATAATAAACAAAGATTTCTACACTAGTATATTTTCAGTTTTAAATTACAAATTTATTTCTGATTACTTTTTTCTGTCATATTCCTCAGTATCGCCAACATAATAACATCCATACCTCAATAACTCATCATCTGATAAATTACTTTACAAACGAGAGCATTTACTGTTTACGTACTGTGTAGGTTGGTCTCATTGCCTGTCAAAATTGACCCCACTTACATGAAATGGACAATATCAACTGATGCAGCTACGTTTAAATTATATGGGTTAATTAGCAGTCAGTATTCTTACAAATATATTTACAGAAATTAATCGTTACATGTCTTTGTATGAAAATCAATATTCACCTGTGAATATCCATTACGATTCCTACTCTCCGTAGAGAAATAAATGCTATCACGAGTTCGTGACATGAGTTGTGTCTGTTTGTTGAAATTATAGTCATAGAATATCATGCAATGTCGGACACCAGGACGTTGGATTTTAGTGATGCTGAGAGAAGCACACTTAGTTTTTTTTTTTAAGTCCAAAATATTAAGAGTTTATCTTGTAATGCATTTACCTTCGAAACTCTTAAACACACCTAGTGCTGCGAATTGTGCATATTAATATTATGCTACTAGTCATCTACACTTTAATCATATAATATTTCAGAGAGGGATGGAAAGCAACAAAAATAGTCAAATATGCGTGTTAGTTTCATAATCAGGGAAACTTTATCACAAGGGGACTGATATCACAGCTAACTGAANAATAGTCAAATATGCGTGTTAGTTTCATAATCAGGGAAACTTTATCACAAGGGGACTGATATCACAGCTAACTGAACAAGGGAAAGCAGAATAACAAACAGGCCCAAAACATTGGCACACGCCACGATAGGACTATAGAGACTGATGTCACTCCTCGCCATGGAATAAAGAATGACTTGGATAGAAGTAAGGCAAATTTTCTGGTCATCACCTTCCGCAGCGTGGTACGAGGTGCAAAGAATCTTCTGGGTCAGGTCAGCTCAGCTATATAAGCCGCGACATGTCTCCGTGTAGAGAGTCTGGGCCTTGTACGACCATTAGCGCCAAGTGTGTGGATCTATTGGAACGACGCACCACGACACACTGGCCAAGCGAGTGTAGCCTGCGAGCATCGGGAAAGCAAAGAGAAAGACTGGCCGGCTGAACTGTGGGACTTCAGGCAATGGAAATGTTTGATCGCATATGTGTATAGTCGGTTCACGACTGGAAGAAACTTTTGAAAATCAACCTTTGAAAAAACACCCTAGCCGTTAGCTACATGCATATAACATTACAAACAGCGGCGAGCGCGGATACAGTTATGCCGTTAGGTTGCCCGCACAAAGAGAGGAAATAGTTCCAAAGTTTTAACGTAATTGTTTGTTTATCGCTTACAAATGGGTTTCGAAAAGACTTGTATCTTATTATGCCAATTATTAATGACGTGGTACTAACGGACTTTGATTGCAATGTTTCTTGCATACTTACATGATCTCGCTCAAGGTGAAAGTAGAGCGGCCATTTGTTTACAAACCTTCGTTCCGCGTGTTGTTGGCGAGATGTGGTCGACACACGTGCCAGAGAATTGGTGCGATTACCTTGTGTAACCTATAATAATTCATTTATTGTTTTTTTTTACTGATATCCTCTCTTTATTATTTTTCGTTGTGCCGATTTCTTTCGTTTCTGATACCTGTATAAGAGATTACTCGTAGTGCGTTCTCACGTGTTTAATATTTTTTAAATTTATTTCAGGTTTGCTTAAAATTTTATTTATTGTATTTTACGTTATATGTTGCGGTAGTTTATGTGTGCAGACATGAGTTCTAGCAAGGTGAATAAAAGATAAGTCACCAACGCCAACAGGACATCATTAACCTCACCGAATCGTTGTATTCCCTAATTAGGCGAGGGGAAATGAAACCCTGCAACGTCGCGGAAAGAGCGGCAGAAATGTTGAAACGCTTCAGATCCACAGTTCTAAGGTATGTTAAAATATATGTAGTATTAACCATTGCGTTTGCAAGTTGTGTGTGCTAAGGTCAATTATGTTGGCCTACGAAATGTTTTTACAAGAACATAAAGAAAAATTTTTAATAACTTGATAACATCGTTGAGCGTTGTCTACGTGTCTTTTTAACTTTTTATTTGTGTAATTTTTAAGTTTAGGGGGCTTTTCTGTAAAAAAAAATAACAATAATTTCACGGAAAATGGTATATTTCCACTCCACTAATGTTGTAGAACACGAATATACGACGGGCATTAACGTCCGACTAATTTCGTAACGCGTGCCCACCTAACCTAACAGAACCTATCCCCACGATGGGTGAATCACTATTTTACATTTTTAAACTAACCTAGGATTGTTGGGTTTTTCACTAACCTAGGATTGTAGGGTTATATAGACTCAAATGTGATTGTATGAATCACCTAACCAAAACGTGGTATTACAATGTGTAATTAAAAATAAAAACTTCTTTGTGTTGGAATTTGTGTACCCCTGCGAGGGATTCTTCATAAACAACCCAATATATACAGTGGAAATTTATTATAAAGACAACTGACAATGGTAAGGAAAATTGCCTCTATAGTGAGTTTGTTATAGTCAATTAATTTTATATAGGTTATGGAGAGATGGTGCATTTTAAGATTCTGAAGAAGGAGCTTGTTTTGTATTTATAAGTTACATTGCGGCATTAATTGACATTATTATACGTAACTAAATAGATTACAGTCAATATAACTGGAACTTCCCCTACTATTAAACATATCTGTATCACTTCACTAAACATGAGAGGACATCGTAATCGATGAAATCGCAGTCATAATCTTTTAAGAAAACAATTGTGTATTAATGCATTTCCCCAACACCACTGTTCTACAGCCATTGTCTTTTAGTTATTGTAAATTATCAGTGTCATATTTTTCACTTTCAGTGCTACATGGCCAACCTAATTTGTATAATATAAAAAGGACCATATTTCAGTTACTGGGTCAACTACAGTTACTGATACCAAAAACATACAAGGATTTGTTTACAAATGATGTGTGACAATGTGATATGCTCTGCCGTGTGTTAGTTTAGGTTAGTTTAATAGGTGGCAGGTATTGGTTACTATATAACCCTACAATCCTAGGTTAGTTAAAAAATGTAAAATTGTGACACACTCATTGTGGGGTTAGGTTCTGTTAGGTTAGGTGGGCACATATTACGAAATTAGTCGGACGTTAATGCCCCTCGTATATTCGTGTTCTGCATCATTAGCAGAGTGGAAATATAAGATTTTCAATGAATTATTTTTATTTTTACAGGAAACCCTATAAACTTAATAATTACCAAAATAAAACGTTAAAAATACACGTAGACAACGTTCGACGACGTTATCAAGTTATTAACAAATTTTCTTTATGTTCTTGTAAACACATTTCGTGGGCCAACGTAATTGATCTTAACACACACAACTTGCAAACGCAATGGTTAATACTACAGATATTTTAACATACCTTAGCACTGTAGATTTGGAGAGTTTCAACATTTCTGCCACTCTTTCTACGACGTTGCAGGGTTTCATTTCCCCTCGCATATTTAGTGAATACAATGATTCGGTGAGGTTAATGATGTCCTGCTGGCGTTGGTGACTTCTCTTTTATTCCCCTTGCTAGTACTCATGAATGCACACAAAAACTACCGCAACATACAACGTAAAATACAGTAAATAAAATTTTAAGCAAACCTGAAATAAATTTGAAAAATATTAAACACGTTAGAACGCACTATGAGTAATCTCTTATACAGATTTCAAAAGCAAAAGGAATCTGTACGAGAAGGTTAGCACAAATTAAAGTCATACGTTATGAAAAATCAAATAATAAAGAGCTGATATAAGTATAAAAAAAAACAGAGAAATGAAATATTAGGTTAAACAAGAATCGCACGAATTCAACAGCACGGCCATCCGGGGGCTTATGAGAGATTGGCGTTGCCATGTTAATGTTGTTGGATGGACTCCTTGAATGTTGACACATTTCATTGCAAAGTATTGTGTCTATAATATGTAATCAAAGTGAAAGTTTTTCTCCCCCACCCAATCCCCCAGTCAAAATCAAACCTATATACACACACACACACACACACACAGAGAGAGAGAGAGACACAGGCACGCACACGAAACATCTAATTTTTAATACTCACATTTTGGGTTTATGTAATGAAATGTTTTTCGCTTGCATCACATATTCTTTTGTGTGAAATTCTCAGGATTAAAAACTTTATGCTTGTGGAATATCCATTACTAATATATACATTACTTTTATGATGGGTACGTGCATGTTCGAACCCATGTACACACACACAGTGGAATGTAAACATTGCATGTAAACATTGCCATGTGACTGCTACATGGCAATGTTTTTTTACCCTTTGGCAGAAGGATACGAAATGGGCTTGAAAGTAGATCTTTAGCAGGGCTTCAAGAAAGTCTCTTCCAGTCATGAACCGACTATAGTTAATTACAAAGCAAAGATTAAGTGGCAAAGTACTATGTATAAAGTCAGTGATAAGGACTTAAGTTATGAAAGAGATTTGCATTTAAAAAAAGAAGCATTCTGCGTCCCTATATTTTATTCGTCAGAACACACGCTCTGGCGGAGCTCGCAGCCGGACGACCGCAATAAGGATTAACGGTTTTGTGGACGTGCCAGAAGAGGGACGCCAGGAGCCTCGCAGCTGCTAAGGCACGATACCAAATATTTCGCTACGTGCAACTGTTCCTGCACGTGCAGACGACATCCGGAGACAACGGATAGCACTAGGGCGCGGACACAACTACATTTTGCAGCTGCCCAAGGGACACCAAGATCCCACCACCAGCTGCGCCTGTCCCGGGCTTGTACCGCAACAAACCATGAGAGCTTTTAGCGGATGTGCGTGCAGAACGAGACAATAAACTTCCAGGCCAGAACCAAGGGATGACGCCATGCTGGCTGCGGACCACACGAGCAGCGGCCACGTGTTTTATGACCCGGAGGGTCGACAAGCACTCCGGNTGGACCTAGAGACAACAGTGTCGACGTATTTGTACGCCCTATCACTGAGGGCTAGCATCAAGTGCTGGCACCTCACACCGCAGAGCAGAATCAATGCCTACTTCCAAACTTCAGCATTTGACAGGTATCAATTTTTGGCGCCCAGCTGTGGGGCACGCTGAAGTCTGTATAGATGGAAGCAAGGACAAACTGAATTACCCGGGATAAAATGGACCGTGCCCCGACCAAGCAGCTAGCACATTTATGACTTCGGGGGGGGGTTATAAAATAAAAATAAAAACAAAATTAACCCTCGTGGTGCCCAGTACCGACAATAGAACCGAGAATGGAGCAGAGCTAGGCAATAAACCAGACGAGAAAAGGACGAGGTGTCAGGCAGACAGATAATTACCGTGCCGACGAACGACGATTAAACCGAGGGAGAAATTAACGAACGGGAGCGGAAACATGGAGCGGATGCCAGTAGTGGGCAGGAGGACGTATTAGCGAAGATATGTCTCTTTCACTTAATGGTGAAAAGGACGTGGGTTCAGGCAGACAGGTAATTACCGTGCCGACGAACGACGAGAAAAACGAAGCATAAACTAGCGCACGGGAGCGGAAACGTGGAGGCGATGCCAGTAGCGGGCAGGAGGACATATTAGCGAAGATAGGTCTCTTTGACTGGATGGGGAAAAGGACGTGGGTTCAGGCGGATGGGTAAATTACCGCGCCGACAAACTACAGTAACCGGAGCGCCGGTAAAAGGTAAAATAGGAAAAAAATTAAGTACTAATTCCCTGGATGGGGAATAGCGACATTTTCCGAACAAGTATACCAGTATTCCCGCCCGCCATATGACCACTCGGATGAGCAGCAGAGAAAGGGCAGGAAAAATAGTTCACTGTATGGTACAGAGACTGCGAGATAGGGGTAAACGTAAGATGCCAAAACAAACCAGTAATATCGCGCAGTCGACGCCCGAAGATAAACAAAATTACACTAACCGGAGCGCCGGGGGAATATTCCCTGGATGGGGAATAGTGACCCTTTTCCGAACATGTATACCAGTATTTCCGCCCGCCATAAGACCACTCGGATGAGCGGCAGAGAAAGGGCAGGAAAAATAGTTCACTGTATGGTACAGAGACTGCGAGATAGGGGTAAACGCAAGATGCCAAAACAAACCCAGTAATATCGCGCAGTCGGTGCCCGAAGATAAACAAAATTACAGTAACCGGAGCGCCGGGGAATATTCCCTGGATGGGGAATAGTGACCCTTTTCCGAACATTTATACCAGTATTTCCGCCCGCCATAAGACCACTCGGATGAGTGGCAGAGAAAGGGCAGAAAAATAGTTCACTGTATGGTACAGATACTGCGAGATAAGGGTAAAAGGCAAGCTGCCAAATAAACCCAGTAAGATTGCTCAGTCAGCGCCGCAAAACCTAGTGCGTGCGGGAGTTAAAGGCCAGCCAGGCCTGACGGCCGTGAAGCTTAAAGCGTACGGGAAGCCGCGTGTGAAGAAGACAAAGCGAGATAAAACGGACGACGAGAAGGCGAAGAGAGGCAAGCGAAGAGAAACGCTACAAAATGGCCGTCTAAGGAGCGCGGGGATAGATGTGGGAGANGGATGTTAAAGTTAGATATACAAGAATGTATAGAGAGAAAAAAGTTACAGGTTTTTGTGCGCAATAACCTTAATAATGTTTAATCTCCAAAGTTTGGTTAAGTGGCCAAGAATAAATTTTCATATACTTGTTACTGGAGGTATATAGTATGTAAAGTGTTACGGGAAAAAGTTGCCTACTAAATATAGTATAGAGAACCATATGTGAGTTATTTAATTTCTTAATTGTCTTATTTGTCCATGGCTTATGACATTGAATGAATTTTATAATACTTTTTTGTTGTATGAGTGGGCCGCTTGTGACGAATATATTTCGCGTAACGACCCTAAGGGCGAGAATCGTTTTTAAAATCAGGCATTTTATATTATGTTAAAGTATTTCTACAAGTGAAAAAAAAAAAATATCTGTACTGTCTTTTGGAGTCTTTCGCTTAGAGTTTAAGTATGAAATTCTTAAGGTATGTAGTGGTTTTATGCGGTAAAGTGGCAGTGCCGCGGGAATTAAAATACGTTTAAATTCGCGTGATTTTAGCTCGTCAGAGTTGGTGTTATGTTTAACAAGGGTTAGGGTGTAAGGTGAAATTCGAGAGTTAAGCCACCAGCCGAGATAGGAATATGAGTTTTTTCTTACCGCCAGAGTCAGAGCGAGTAAAAGACCGCCAGGAAGTTTGTTTTGAGAGGCCTAGCTGCCCTCATAAATAATGTGTGTTCACATCACGGCCAGGGCCATGCATGGCGTTGTTAACCCCGAGAAAGGCGCAACTGTGTTCCAGTCGTTTACCGCTAGGTGTGAGAATGGTTATTATTGCTACCGATGTTTCACTCTATCAGTCACATTATGTAGCAATGGTGATTTAGGGTTTACCGATGTTCGCTTGTCGTTTACCGTTGGCAAGTTACGTGGATAAAAAGGTGTATCTATGTATCAGAATTCGAGATTTAGAGCCTCAGCCATTGTAAGTTTTTTCTTTCGGGTATGAGTCACGAGTCACAAGGTTGGAGGAGAAAACGATGTGTTTTTTTTCTTGTTAAAGGGCCGACTAGCCCCATGAACAGAGTAGTTTATTTTACCGCTAGGGTCAATGTTGCTTATCTTGACCCACCATCAGACCACTGGGGCTGAGCGGCAGAGAGGCTCATGAGATAACAGGATCGTTGTTCCTAAGTAGTAAGGGGAGCCTGCTCACATAACCTGTTGGCAACTGTTCAATGAGAAACTATTCAGTAAAAAAATGACCCCACCTGGACGGGCTGGGTAGTGCGGCAGAACAGAGTGTGTAAGGAACCAGTGTAATTAATTGTAAGGATGTAAGAGTAGTGTGCTATGTGACCAGGGTTTATTTTGTTTGTACTTGGTGTCAATTTTCAAAGTGTGAGACAACTCCATCCCCCCCCGCATGCCTAGGATTTGCGGGCTTGCGATGTTCTTAAATTGTAAGAGGGTGTGCCCCTCACAAACTGGTTTGTGACGCAGAAGACCTAACTTTCCCTNCCCAGCCTAGGGTTTGCAGGCCTGCGATGTTCTAAAATTGTAAGAGGGTGTGCCCCTCACAAACTGGTTTGTGACGCAGAAGCCCTAACTTTCCCTCAGACGCACTGCCAGGGCCACGCGACATATTATGGAGGGGGACCGCCCCTCCCCACCCCTAACGAGGTCAGAAGCAGAAGGCCGTTACAGCTGCTTTCGCTGCCTCCCAGCAGCACAAGCGCAACGCCGCGCACGCGCACAGAACCACGATGAGCCCAGAGGACAACCATAAGAGGAAGAAATGCCAGAGCGTGCCCCTGATGAAGAGAGCGGTGGGGAGTTTGACGCATTCTGCATCCCTATATTTTATTCGTCAGAACACAAGCTCTGGCGGAGCTCGCAGCTGGACGACCGCAATAAGGATTAAGGGTTTTGTAGACGTGCTGTAAGAGGGACGCCAGGAGCCTTGCATCTGCTAAGGCACGCTACCAAAGGTTTCGGCACGTGCAACTGTTCCTGCACGTGCAGACGACATCCGGAGACAACGGAAAGCACCAGGGCGCGGACACAACTACATTTTCCAGCTTCCCCAGGGACACCGAGATCCCACCACCAGATGTTCCTGTCCCAGGCTTGTACCACAATAAACCATGAGAGCTTTTAGCGGACTTGCGTGCATAACAGGACAATAAACTTCCAGGCCAGAACCAAGGGACGACACTACGCCGGCTGTGGACCACACGAGCAGCGGCCACGTGTTTTATGACCCGGAGGGTCGACAAGCACTGCAGACACGTGCAGAGATGGGGCAAGTTGAATATGGTGATGGACGCTACAAAACCACACGAAGGGGGGAGCAACAAGGCAGTCAGCGGAGAGACGTCGAATCAGTCAGTCGCGGATCGAGCAGTCAGTC
>NQII01001023.1:166838-189277 GCA_002778355.1 Clitarchus hookeri | reverse complement strand
TCACGGTGTCAAACCATACGTAGCCGACATAGGAAAAGGGGGAGGAGAGTTTGTCTCGTGAGTTCATGTACCAGTTAACCTGTTCAAGCAACAATAAAACTCGATTATGTGAACACCCGTATAAAGTGTATGTTATTAGTAAATTGGACCTAGAGACAACAGTGTCGACGTATTTGTACGCCCTATCACTGAGGGCTAGCATCAAGTGCTGGTGCTTCACGCCGCAGAGCAGAATCAATACCTACTTCCAAACGTCAGCATTTGGCAGGTATCAAATTTAACTCAATGATATGTAGCCTAATGTTGTAAATAGTTGTTGTGTGTGTATTTATAACATCGTAAATAAACCAAGCAATTAAATTTACTGTCTTTATTTTTATTGAGAAATCCTTCCCTCGCGAACTCGGATACGCCCCAGGTGATGTTTTACACTTGTGTCACAAATTGGACGTAGGCACTAATTGATTAATCGAATTGTAAATTACATTAGGAAGTAGACTATTTATTAGTGAGTTAAAAATATACAGTATATAATATTGGAATAACCCGTAAAATAAGAAGAATTTTGTGTAAGAACTGCAGTGAATGCTAAGGAGAAGAATGCCTGCCGAACTGGATAGTGGTTATTGGTTACGAGAGCGAACTGTGTGGACCTGAAAATTAACAGTGTGAGTGAAAGAATGGACATAAATAATTGGCAGTGTAAATGAAAGAATGGACAATGTGAATGAAATAATATATATTGTAAATAAAAGATTGATCAATGTAAATTAAAATAGTGGATAGTGTTAATGAAATGATAAACAGAAATTATGAACAGTTTTAGAAAGTGAGACACGTGTGTCTTGTCAAATGCAGTCACCCAGCACTATACGTCCTATTGTCACTTTCAATGAGCATTTGATTATGCAATTTTAATTTATACCTGCCTCTTATTTTGAAAATGTTGATATTGGTTACGTGGGTTTAAAAGAAAAACTTATAATTCTATGTTCCCAATAACTGCACCGCGGGAATTTTCTGCATTTGCCCGGCACGATAAAAATATTGCCCGAGCACGGGTGTGAAACGAGTATGAAGAATTTCACGATTAACAAGCAGAAAATAACGCATAATATTTTTCTACCAACTGCAGAGAATGGTTCGTGTCCCAAAGCCGGTGTGTAATAAGTATGACCTCTGGCATAGTTTCCTCCCGGGTGAATAGCTATCTCAACACTGGCGACTGCAGGAATGTGTACCGACCTTCGACGCTGCCGAGCAAGAAAGGAGTCATAATGCACGCCTACAGTGCGCCAAGGGTGGCGTTGCCGTTTCCGAACACTACGTCGCTGCTTTGAAAACAAACGAAGTCTATTGTATAATTAAATGGATATTTGCAATTGATTAGCATGTGCATGCATTACATAATTGCAATGTTGCAAATATTTTGCCTCCCGTCATGCGTGCCAAGTCGCTGTCATGATTAGGTAAGGGGAAAGGAAGTGGATTTGGTTTAAATAGAGGCCGCGCTGTACAGACTGGCAAGTATTCTGTTCCTGGTCTTCGGAGGATGCAACCATGTTAAGTCTTCAAGCTGTGGCTCGTTAGGATTGCCGTTGCCCTCGTTGCCATTCGCAGTTAGCCAGCAAAAGGCTGGGAAAGTAATACAGATTTTGCCAGAGTTATTAATTGTCACTAAATACTATTAGAGGTTAACAAATAAATAAGTGTGGCAACAAATTTGGGAGAAGTAAATTGTAGATAATATAGAATTAATTGTCTTTTAAAGGAAATTACATGAAATCGGTATCAAAATGATAAAGATATTGTGAATCATTATTATTGTGCCAGCATTTTGCATTTAAACTTGTGGCTTAAAATTTTTATCTTTCAGCACTTTTGAAAAGGCGTGTTTAAATCAAGGTTATTAACTATGTATATTATTGTGTAGTAATTATATTTAGGGTAATTTTGGTATAGGTGTGCGCACTTTTAGCATGTTTGATATTGATGTGCCATATAGATTTTCTATGTGTTTTAGACTAATATTTTGAGAGATCTTATATATATTTTTCGCTAAATTGGTTAAGGGCATAAATAATTAATATTTTTTTACTATATAGGAAATACATGTGTACATGCTTAACTCTGCGGCACTATTCATCGATGGGTCTTATGGATATATTATGAATTTGGAGGCTATATCTTAATGGTTAGGAAATTACAACCAACTTTGCTTATAGGAGTGTTTAAGGCTTATTATAGCTCGTGTTCCTTTTCGTCGTCGGAGTTTATGACTATGTTATGAGTTTGGTGGATTTATCTTGAATTGTTCGGAAATTACCACTGCATATGCTTATACGATGGGTAAGACCTAATTGTATCTACCGTTATATTCTGCATCATGGGCGATGCCTATCTTATAAATTTGGTAGCTGCATCTTAAATGGCTCGGGAATTTCAGTAAACTATGCTTATAATTGTACTTATGGCATACTTGATTAGTGGCCCTTTTCGTAATCGTGTGTGATATCTATGTTATGAATTTGTAGGGTGTATCCTAATGGTTCGGAAATTTCGGCTGACTATGTTTATATGGGTGCTTAAGGCCTAATTGTCTCTATCGTAATATTCAACATCAAGGGTGAAGCCTATGTTATGAATTTGGTTGCTCGATCTTAAATGGTTCGGAAAAAAACATCCAACTATTCTTAAAAGTGTACTTAGGGCATACTTCCCCCTTCCGGCCATTTTCGTCATCACATTGTGATTCCTATGTTATGAATTTATGGTTGTATCTTAAATGGTTCGGAACTTACAGTCAACTATACTTATAAGTGCACTTAGGGCATACTTGACCACCACCCTTTTCGTTTTCAGAGGTGATGCCTATTTTTTGTGTTTGGTGGTTGTATCTTAAACGGTTCGGATATTACATTCCACAAAGCCATTACATGTGATTAGGGCATACAACACCCTGCGGCCTTTATTGTTGTCGGCGGTGATAACTATGNCCACAAAGCCATTACATGTGATTAGGGCATACAACACCCTGCGGCCTTTATTGTTGTCGGCGGTGATAACTATGTTATGAATTTGGTAGTTGTGCTTTAACAGTTCGGCGATTAAAGCCAACTATACTTACAAGTAGACGTAGAGCATGCTTGACCTTGCGGCCATTTTCGTTGTCGGGGTTGATGCCACTGTTACGAATTTGGTGACTATATCTTAAATTGTTTGGAAATTACAGTCAACTGTGCTTATAACGGTGCTTAAGGCATACTTGACCATGCAGTCCTTTTTGTTGCGGGGGGTGATGCCCACGTTATGAATTTGGTGACTATATATTAAATGGTTCGGAAATTACAGCCAACTATACGTGTANATGCCCACGTTATGAATTTGGTGACTATATATTAAATGGTTCGGAAATTACAGCCAACTATACGTGTAAGTAGGCTTAGGGTATACATACATTCCCTGCGGCTCCTTTTCGTTGTTGGGGGTGATTTATATGTTATGAATTTGGTATAGATATCTTAAATGGTTTGGAAATTACTTACAACTTTGCTTAAAAGTATGCTTACGGCATTCATGACCCTGCAGTAATTTTCGTTGTAGGGGATGATGCCGTAGTTACGAATTTGAAAACTTTATCTTATTGGGTTTGAAAATTACAGCCAACTATGCTTATAAGTTTGATTAGGACATACTTGCTGCTGCAGCCGTTTTCGTTGTCGGGAGTGATGACTATGTTATGAATTTGGTACCTGTGTCTTAAAAGGTTCCCAAATTACAGCAAACTCTGAGTATTGGTAGGCTTAGGATGTACTTGGCACGTTCGTAAAGCGACTCAAGGCTAGCATGCATGGGCAGGCCTTTCTCCGTGCCATGCAGGTGGAATGACAGAGCATGAGACTCGTCCACGCCAGGCTGTCTGGAAAGAAAACCAGAAGGAATATGAGAAAACCAAGGTGGAATGATAGAGCATGAGACACATCCCCACCAGGATGCCAGGTAAAAGGAGACCAGAAGGAAAATTACAAAACTGAAGTGGAATTACAAAGCGTTAGACTTGTCCCTGCCAGGATGCCANAAAAGGAGACCAGAAGGAAAATTACAAAACTGAAGTGGAATTACAAAGCGTTAGACTTGTCCCTGCCAGGATGCCAGGTGAATGTATGCAAGAAGGAATACGAGAAAACCATGTTGGGATGATAAAACTTGATGAGAGAAGTTGCATAATGGGGCAATTAACTATAACATTCTTCATGCAAAATGGATGGTGCTGGCATGGGATGATAGTTTTTGAATGTCAGGGTAACCCCTCCACTCCTCAATTCTCACTCCTCATTCCCCAATTGGAGTCACCTCACATTGTGGAGTGATCGGCGGAAATTGTGCAAACGTCAGCCGCATTGTGCAAAACACATATTTTTGTAAAAAAATTTGCCGGCTTGTACGGAAATTTCGAGGGGAAAAAGGAGAAAAAATGGCCGCATGACGTCATCCAAATGGCGGTCGTTTTGTCCTCTCGTCCCCATCACCTGGCACAGAAAATACATTTTCTTACTACTGGTTAAAAATGTGTTGAAACTTTATCCATTGAAGGTTTTGAAGAAGTAGCTGATGCTACAATGGATGACACTGTACATGGTGGGTTCAATGTTTATCACAACATAAATATATGGGCGGAATATTTCGTTTCCAATGTGGGTAACGTTTCGTGCCAAGATGAAAGAATATGAATGCAAGTATAATAAAGTGCATCATTAAGGAGATGTAACAGTACAACACGTGCCTATATATAATGTAATATCGTTATATGTTGCAAGAATTTTTATTATTTGTACTATTGTGCATTTGCAATACGTCTTCACATCATGGTTTTGTTGATACATTGTAACAATGTTCCATGACAATGACATTCTATTAACTACATTAGATATATCAGTATATTACAAACATCGACTGAAATTAATGATATAAGTGGACAGCGTATATACACACCGCATTCAGCTTTCTCCTTCTCTGTCCTGGCACTGAAGTTATCACGTAAAGATTCACCGATTTGGAGCTATGCATTGATTATTTTCACCCTGTCTTTATATCCTTATTACTTAAATCCCAAAGCGCAGAATGGTTTTTCACTTCGTAAATGAAGTTTTCCACATCGATGTTGTCGTCCTCCATACTGCTGCACGATGTATCAACACATGTGTGCACTGCTTCGTAGCCACACGTTTACTGCCTCTGCGCCCGATACCACGCGTTCAGGCAGGTGCCGCGCGTTAGCAAGGTGACGCATTTCGCCGCTTGCCACCGTGCGTCATTGCGACGCTAATGTGTATTGTGCCATAGATACATATAGTACACTGCCACGCCTGATGAATCAACGCATAGTAACGCGCGTCACCTCTGCGCCCGATACCACGCGTTCAGGCAGGTGCCGCGCGTTAGCAAGGTGACGCATTTCGCCGCTTGCCACCGTGCGTCATTGCGACGCTAATGTGTATTGTGCCATAGATACATATAGTACACTGCCNAAAACTCGATTATGTGAACACCCGTATAAAGTGTATGTTATTAGTAAATTGGACCTAGAGACAACAGTGTCGACGTGTATTTGTACGCCCTATCACTGAGGGCTAGCATCAAGTGCTGGCGCTTCACGCCGCAGAGCAGAATCAATACTTACTTCCAAACTTCAGCATTTGGCAGGTATCAAATTTAACTCAATGATACGTAGCCTAATGATGTAAATAGTAGTTGTGTGTGTATTTATAACATCGTAAATAAACCAAGAAATTAATTTTACTGTCTTTATTTTTATTGAGAAATCCTTCCCTCGCAAACTCGGATACGCCCCAGGTGATGTTTTACACTTGTGTCACAAATTGGACGTAGGCACTAATTGATTAATCGAATTGTAAATTAAATTAGTAAGTAGACTATTTATTAGTGAGTTAAAAATATACAGTATATAATATTGGAATAACCCGTAAAATAAGAAGAATTTTGTGTAAGAACTGCAGTGAATGCTAAGGAGAAGAATGCCTGCCGAACTGGATAGTGGTTATTGGTTACGAGAGCGAACTGTGTGGACTTGAAAATTAACAGTGTGAGTGAAAGAATGGACATAAATAATTGGCAGTGTAAATGAAAGAATGGACAATGTGAATGAAATAATATATATTGTAAATAAAAGATTGATCAATGTAAATTAAAATAGTGGATAGTGTTAATGAAATGATAAACAGAAATTATGAACAGTTTTAGAAAGTGAGACACGTGTGTCTTGTCAAATGCAGTCACCCAGCACTATACGTCCTATTGTCACTTTCAATGAGCATTTGATTATGCAATTTTAATTTATACCTGCCTGTTATTTTGAAAATGTTGATATTTGTTACGTTGGTTTAAAAGAAAAACTTATAATTCTATGTTCCCAATAACTGCACCGCGGGAATTTTCTGCATTTGCCCGGCACGATAAAAATATAGCCCGAGCACTGGTGTGAAACGAGTATGAAGAATTTCACCATTAACAAGCAGAAAATAACGCATAAGATTTTTCTACCAACTGCAGAGAATGGTTCGTGTCCCAAAGCCGGTGTGTAATAAGTATGACCTCTGGCATAGTTTCCTCCCGGGTGAATAGCTATCTCAACACTGGCGACTGCAGGGATGTGTACCGACCTTCGACGCTGCCGAGCAAGAAAGGAGTCATAATGCACGCCTACAGTGCGCCAAGGGTGGCGTGGCCGTTTCCGAACACTACGTCGTTGCTTTGAAAACAAATGAAGTCTATTGTATAATTAAATAGATATTTGCAATTGATTAGCATGTGCATGCATTACATAATTGCAATGTTGCAAATATTTTGCCTCCCGTCATGGGTGCCAAGTCGCTGTCATGATTAGGTAAGGGGAAAGGAAGTGGATTTGGTTTAAATAGAGGCCGCGCTGTACAGACTGGCAAGTATTCTGTTCCTGGGCTTCGGAGGATGCAACCATGTTAAGTCTTCAAGCTGTGGCTCGTTAGGATTGCCGTTGCCCTCGTTGACATTCGCAGTTAGCCAGCATTTTGCATTTAAACTTTTGGCTTTAAATTTTTATCTTTCAGCACTTTTGAAAAGGCGTTTTTAAATCAAGGTTATTAACTATGTATATTATTGTGTAGTAATTATATTTAGGGTAATTTTGGTATAGGTGTGCGCACTTTTAGCATGTTTGATATTGATGTGCCATATAGATTTTCTATGTGTTTTGGACTAATATTTTGAGAGCTTATATATATATTTTTCGCTAAATTGGTTAAGGGCATAAAGAATTAATATTTTTTCTATATATAGGAAATACATGTGTACATGCTTAACTCTGCGGCACTATTCATTGATGGGTCTTATGGATATATTATGAATTTGGAGGCTATATCTTAATGGTTAGGAAATTACAACCAACTTTGCTTATAGGAGTGTTTAAGGCTTACTATAGCTCGTGTTCCTTTTCGTCGTCGGAGTTTATGACTATGTTATGAGTTTGGTGGATTTATCTTGAATTGTTCGGAAATTACCACTGAATATGCTTATACGATGGCTTAAGACCTAATTGTATCTACCGTTATATTCTGCATCATGGGCGATGCCTATCTTATAAATTTGGTAGCTGCATCTTAAATGGCTCGGGAATTTCAGTAAACTATACTTATAATTGTACTTATGGCATACTTGATTAGTGGCCCTTTTCGTAATCGTGTGTGATACCTATGTTATGAATTTGTAGGGTGTATCCTAATGGTTCGGAAATTTCGGCTGACTATGTTTATATGGGTGCTTAAGGCCTAATTGTCTCTATCGTAATATTCAACATCAAGGGTGAGCCTATGTTATGAATTTTGTTGCTCGATCTTAAATGGTTCGGAAAAAAACATCCAACTATGCTTAAAAGGGTACTTAGGGCATACTTCACCCTTCCGGCCATTTTCGTCATCACATTGTGATTCCTATGTTATGAATTTATGGTTGTATCTTAAATGGTTCGGAACTTACAGTCAACTATACTTATAAGTGCACTTAGGGCATACTTGACCACCACCCTTTTCGTTTTCAGAGGTGATGCCTATTTTTTGTGTTTGGTGGTTGTATCTTAAACGGTTCGGATATTACATTCGACAAAGCCATTACATGTGATTAGGGCATACAACACCCTGCGGCCCTTATTGTTGTCGGCGGTGATAACTATGTTATGAATTTGGTAGTTGTGCTTTAACAGTTCGGCGATTAAAGCCAACTATACTTACAAGTAGACGTAGAGCATACTTGACCTTGCGGCCATTTTCGTTGTCGGGGATGATGCCACTGTTACGAATTTGGTGACTATATCTTAAATTGTTTGGAAATTACAGTCAACTGTGCTTATAACGGTGCTTAAGGCATACTTGACCATGCAGTCCTTTTTGTTGCTGGGGGTGATGCCCACGTTATGAATTTGGTGACTATATATTAAATGGTTCGGAAATTACAGCCAACTATACGTGTAAGTAGGCTGAGGGTATACATACATTCCCTGCGGTTCCTTTTCGTTGTTGGGGGTGATTTCTATGTTATGAATTTGGTAATGATATCTTAAATGGTTTGGAAATTACTTCCAACTTTGCTTAAAAGTATGCTTACGGCATTCATGACCCTGCAGTAATTTTCGTTGTAGGGGATGATGCCGTAGTTACGAATTTGAAAACTTTATCTTATTGGGTTTGAAAATTACAGCCAACTATGCTTATAAGTTTGATTAGGACATACTTGCTGATGCAGCCGTTTTCGTTGTCGGGAGTGATGACTATGTTATGAATTTGGTACCTGTGTCTTAAAAGGTTCCCAAATTACAGCAAACTCTGAGTATTGGTAGGCTTAGGATGTACTTGGCACGTTCGTAAAGCGACTCAAGGCTAGCATGCATGGGCAGGCCTTTCTCCGTGCCATGCAGGTGGAATGACAGAGCATGAGACTCGTCCACGCCAGGCTGTCTGGAAATAAAACAAGAAGGAATATGAGAAAACCAAGGTGGAATGATACAGCATGAGACACATCCCCACCAGGATGCCAGGTGAAAGGAGACCAGAAGGAAAATTACAAAACTGAAGTGGAATTACAAAGCGTTAGACTTGTCCCTGCCAGGATGCCAGGTGAATGTATGCAAGAAGGAATACGAGAAAACCATGTTGGGATGATAAAACTTGATGAGAGAAGTTGCATAATGGGGCAATTAACTATAACATTCTTCATGCAAAATGGATGGTGCTGGCATGGGATGATAGTTTTTGAATGTCAGGGTAACCCCTCCACTCCTCAATTCTCACTCCTCATTCCCCAATTGGAGTCACCTCACATTGTGGAGTGATCGGCGGAAATTGTGCAAACGTCAGCCGCATTGTGCAAAACACATATTTTTGTAAAAAAATTTGCCGGCTTGTACGGAAATTTCGAGGGGAAAAAGGAGAAAAAATGGCCGCATTACGTCGTCCAAATGGCGGTCGTTTTGTCCTCTCGTCCCCATCACCTGGCACAGAAAATACATTTTCTTACTACTGGTTAAAAATGTGTTGAAACTTTATCCATTGAAGGTTTTGAAGAAGTAGCTGATGCTATAATGGATGACACTGTACATGGTGGGTTCAATGTTTATCACAACATAAATATATGGGCGGAATATTTCGTTTCCAATGTGGGTAACGTTTCGTGCCAAGATGAAATAATATGAATGCAAGTATAATAAAGTGCATCATTAAGGAGATGTAACAATACAACACGTGCCTATATATAATGTAATATCGTTATATGTTGCAAGAATTTATATTATTTGTACTATTGTCCATTTGCAATACGTCTTCACATCATGGTTTTGTTGATGCATTGTAACAATGCTCCATGACAATGACATTCTATTAACTACATTAGATGTATCAGTATATTACAAACATCGACTCAAATTAATTATATTAGTGGATAGCGTATATACACACCGCATTCAGCTTTCTCCTTCTCTGTCTTGGCACTGAAGTTATCACGTAAAGCTTCACCGATTTGGAGCTATGCATTAATTATTTTCACCCTGTCTTTATATCCTTATTACTTAAATCCCAAAGCGCAGAATGGTTTTTCACTTCGTAAATGAAGTTTTCCATATCGATGTTGTCGTCCTCCATACTGCTGCACGACGTATCAACACATGTGTGCACTGCTTCGTAGCCACACGTTTACTGCCTCTGCGCCCGATACCACGCGTTCAGGCAGGTGCCGCGCGTTAGCAAGGTGACGCATTTCGCCGCTTGCCACCGTGCGTCATTGCGACGCTAATGTGTATTATGCCATAGATACATATAGTACACTGCCACGCCTGATGAATCAACGCATAGTAACGCGCGTCACCTCTGCGCCCGATACCACGCGTTCAGGCAGGTGCCGCGCGTTAGCAAGGTGACGCATTTCGCCGCTTGCCACCGTGCGTCATTGCGACGCTAATGTGTATTATGCCATATATACATATAGTACACTGCCACGCCTGATGAATCAACGCATAGTAACGCGCGTCACCTCGGCGCAAGTGTGAACCCGGCCTAATGGTGCGCGGTACAACAACTGTAGTGTTTTGGCCAACGAAGATACCGATGATCATTCTTTCGAATTCGCGAGTTCAAAACTCGTATTTCGGTAAATGTTTTCCACGCCCATTTTTACTTAATAAACGTAATTCAATGTACAGAATAACTAAAAATCATTAAAAAAAATATGACTATTTGTGGTGAGATGCTAGTAAATCCAGTAATTATATAGATGGCCCAAATTTGCTATTCATTTAAACCGAATAATTTAACTAGCTATGTAAATCTTCTGTAGCCTAATACAACTTTTAATATCTAAGTTATTTTTAAATACTCTTTAACACATAAAGTTCAAAATATAGCCGCTCTCTCCCTGATAGCTTAGGCTACTGTACTCTTAGAAAAAAATGTCCCTAAAATTAAAGAAAATACCTGTTAGAAATTATCCAAACATATGCGTTAAATTACAGCCTCTTCGTTTTTTTCAATAAATAACGCTTTCTCCATAAATTTCACATATCTCCGTAAATTCACGAAACTTGACCACAATCTTGCAAGTTTGCTTATTATTTAAATCTGCAGTTTAAAGAAGCGAGAAAAATCGTTTAACTTCCGTTATCTGGGTCATTCAATGTGTATAAACACAACTATTAAAAAAATAAAAAATTTTGTCCGGTGGCGAGATTTTAACTGTAAAAAAAAATGGCACTCCAAAACACTATCCACACATCTGCCACGCATTCGTTTTAACAAATGTTGTAAATAATACATTTTTGAAGAATCATTCATGTACTAGTACCTAGTCATTTTAGAGTGTTTGCGATTTTTTCTTATTTCAGGTTTACAAACAGGTGTAAGGGAAAAAAATATTTTTGTAATGCATTTTACTGTATGTGACAGATAAATTAAATCAAAGAGTTTANAACAGGTGTAAGGGAAAAAAATATTTTTGTAATGCATTTTACTGTATGTGACAGATAAATTAAATCAAAGAGTTTAAATATTTTGTACTGTAGTGGAATTTGAACACGAATCGAAATGTTAACAACCAATTTCCCGAAATACTCACCTACNTAAATATTTTGTACTGTAGTGGAATTTGAACACGAATCGAAATGTTAACAACCAATTTCCCGAAATACTCACCTACTATACATTTACACAAAGTATTTCTTAAATATGGATTTTACATGAATGTGACGAACGTGCCTGTCTTTGGTTCAGGTCGTGTTAGAGCGCTTGCTGTATTTGCAGTTTATAACACGAGTTTACAAAAAAATAGTTTCATTTTCGTTATGTGCGTGTTTCATTGTGTAAATANTATAACACGAGTTTACAAAAAAATAGTTTCATTTTCGTTATGTGCGTGTTTCATTGTGTAAATAGAAGGTTTTGTCCTGTAGCGGAATCTGAACAGGAATCAATGAATTGGCACTCCACGAGTGGTTCGCCACTCACCTACTACTATTTTACACGAAGTAGTATTGTGATGATGTGATTTAATACGCTTCGTGTATCATCTGCATTGTTCGTGTCTCACAATCGAAGCAATAAGAATACAAAGAGCTTTTGTATTTTATATTTTCGAGCTCATTTCCGTTATTCGTCTTTACGGAGTGCCTTTCCGTAAATTAACTTTACATAGCCATAAAAGTTTCCGTAAATCTAAAGGAATTTCTAACAGTGAAATAATTAGATATGAAAATTCTCTACACTTAAAAAATGTAACGCTTGCAGGCTAGTTCGGTCAAAACCATTTACTGCTTCTGAAGTTTTGCTTAAATTTACATTTACACACTAAAAAGTTCCGTTTAATAAATAATACCTTTTCTAATTTTCTCAAACCTTCTATCCCTACGAAGGCGCCGTGGTGTATAGGTTAGCACACGCACTTCGAACTTCTAGATAAATTGGTTCCACTTACAGGATATAATCAGTAAATTTTCAGAAAGTAAGTTAGAAAGGCAATATCTGTATTAAAGAATGGATAGTTGGTAAAATCCCTTCCTTGTGTTTTTGGTTGTTTAATTTTTCCATACCATTTACGAATTTTCCCTTACTTGTGAAAGTATTTTCCCGTACTTTTGTCAGGTAATTTTCCGCTGCCTTCAAGGAAAAATCTATTATGAGCCATGTAAATTTACATGACATTTGGGCTGTTATTTTTCTTTACTATAAGTGTAATTTGCTTCCGTTACATGTAAAGGAATTTTCCTTCAAAAACATTTTACAGTGCTGAATATAAAGATATCATTCTTCTTACCGGTGCTTATTGGCAAATGGTTTGTGAGTGCTTTTGACAGCAGCTTAGGGGTGCCCTTTCAACGAATCCTGATTGCTATGTATTCGACAGATTGTTCATACTCGTACTGCAGTAACTTAGAAGCTTCTTCTGAATACTTGAAACACTTCACTTGAAGCCATTTAACAGTATCATCTTTACAATATTTCGTTGTGTTTTGATCAGCAATTTTACCAGCTGATGAAGAAGATAGGGAAAAGGTTTATTATTATAAACATATTTTGATCGAGCAATTTGTAATATTACCTGCCAATCCAGCGTGCATTACTCAGGGAAATTATATCACGACATCTTTTGTGACATTGTGCTTTGAATCAACATGTATGTACCCATTTATACTATCCAATAACTTGTGTTTTATTACCTATAGATGGGGTTAAGAAAATCCTACAAAAATTGGCTGCAATATTTTTGTTCTTGTTTTGACGTCATCAAGTGTCTGAAAACAGTTGGACATCCGTAACCTGCGCCGAGAGGTATGGCAAATATTAGAACAAAGAGTACGAATCTTTGTACTGCCTGTCTTATAGTTTACTTCTGTCCTTGCAAAACAATTTGTTCACATCTTAAGATGTAATTTGGAGTACTGGCTGGAAATCAAATGACGGAGACGCAAATATTTGTTATCTTGCATCTATTTACTTGGTAAAGGTGTTTGCTGTATTTCATACTTATTTTCGCTTCTGATGTGCAGTATGCTGATCCTGATCACTTTATGGCACAGAATCTACAGTGGTCCTCCGTAGGTATATACAATTACATGTACTCATTACCACAAATTATCCTTACAACACACGCTTTGTGGAGTTCCTTAAATAATGCGATTCCACAACAGGATAACTCTCAATGTGTCATTAAAAATATTATATTACGTCTGCAATGTTGCGTTTGATGGTGTATTTTTTCCTCACAGATCTCATTTCGTCTTTCCTCAGATTGTTTTTGAGCACACTTCCTCAACATGGAGAGCGTATAGATTTAGGAACTTTAGCAGTAGGTTGTGCATGTTTGATTTGATAATTGAAATCTTCCCTACATATATTTCAATTCAGTATTGGATTTCCATTGGCTAGGGTTCCTTTTTCTTCATCTAATTCCGCTTTCGTGTACAGGTTCCACTGGAACTTGGGTTAAACCTATTTCGATATTTCTGCATGCACGCCTCTTTAAAACATAACAAAATTATTTTATTCTAACTTAATAAACTGCCCTTAAAATTACGTATTGCATTGTTGAATATACTTTCTGAAAGGTACGAGTAGTGTTTTTAATCAGGAACTACATCTGAAAACCTTGTCTTTCTAATAAAACAGGATTTAAGAATTTAGCACGGGCAATGGATGTATATTTATTTATTCTTCAAAATGTGTAAGTTTAATATCAAAATGCTGTTCTTAAAGCTATAATATAGTATTCATATATTTTAACCACAGACCTATAGTTATCTTAATGTAAAATTAAATGCTCTGTAGCTGGTTTTTATAAATTACACATTAAAACAATAAAATTGCAGAAAAAATTGTGTGTGAATGTAGCGTCTTTTTTTTTTTTACTATGCTGCATATAGACTTTTTTTTCCCATGTTGAATACACTTGTATTGCCATAGATACAACCAACATGAGCGCAATGACCGTGAATCTATAGGATTGCATTTTCAGACACAGGGGCTATGTTCTACGACATAAATGCTCGGACACAAAAACACCGCGTAATGAAATCGTTCATCCCCCTGTGTTTATGAGTTTCGCAGAGCTGCTCTTCTTGNTATTATGCCATATATACATATAGTACACTGCCACGCCTGATGAATCAACGCATAGTAACGCGCGTCACCTCTGCGCAAGTGTGAACCCGGCCTAATGGTGCGCGGTACAACAACTGTAGTGNCAAGTGTGAACCCGGCCTAATGGTGCGCGGTACAACAACTGTAGTGTTTTGGCCAACGAAGATACCGATGATCATTCTTTCGAATTCGCGAGTTCAAAACTCGTATTTCGGTAAATGTTTTACACGCCCATTTTTACTTAATAAACGTAATTCAATGTACAGAATAACTAAAAATCATAAAAAAAAAAAATTACTATTTGTGGTGAGATGCTAGTAAATCCAGTAATTATATAGATGGCCCAAATTTGCTATTCATTTAATCCGAATAATTTAACTAGCTATATAAATCTTCTGTAGCCTAATACAACTTTTAATAGCCAAGTTATTTTTAAATACTCTTTAACACATAAAGTTCAAAATATAGCCGCTCTCTCCCTGATAGCTTAGGCTACTGTACTCTTAGAAAAAAATGTCCCTAAAATTATAGAAAATACCTGTTAGAAATTATCCAAACAGCTGCGTTAAATTACAGCCTCTTCGTTTTTTTCAATAAATAACGCTTTCTCCATAAATTTCACAAATCTCCGTAAATTCATGAAACTTGACCACAATCTTGCAAGTTTGCTTATTATTTAAATCTGCAGTTTAAAAAAGCGGGAAAAAACGTTTAACTTCCGTTATCTGGGCCATTCAATGTGTATAAACACAACTATTAAAAAAATAAAAAAAATTTTCCGGTGGCGAGATTTTAACTGTAAAAAAAAATGGCACTCCAAAACACTATCCACCCATCTGCCACGCATTCGTTTTAACAAATGTTGTAAATAATACATTTTTGAAGAATCATTCATGTACTAGTACCTAGTCATTTTAGAGTGTTTGCGATTTTTTCTTATTTCAGGTTTACAAACAGGTGTAAGGGAAAAAAATATTTTTGTAATGCATTTTACTGTATGTGACAGATAAATTAAATCAAAGAGTTTAAATATTTTGTACTGTAGTGGAATTTGAACACGAATCGAAATGTTAACAACCAATTTCCCGAAATACTCACCTACAATACATTTACACAAAGTATTTCTTAAATATGGATTTTACATGAATGTAACGAACGTGCCTGTCTTTGTTTCAGGTCGTGTTAGAGCGCTTGCTGTATTTGCAGTTTATAACACGAGTTTACAAAAAAATAGTTTCATTTTCGTTATGTGCGTGTTTCATTGTGTAAATAGAAGGTTTTGTCCTGTAGCGGAATCTGAACAGGAATCAACGAATTGGCACTCCACGAGTGGTTCGCCAATCACCTACTACTATTTTACACGAAGTAGTATTGTGATGATGTGATTTAATACGCTTCGTGTATCATCTGCATTGTTCGTGTCTCACAATCAAAGCAATAAGAATACAAAGAGCTTTTGTATTTTATATTTTCGAGCTCATTTCCGTTATTCGTCTTTACGGAGTGCCTTTCCGTAAATTAACTTTACATAGCCATAAACGTTTCCGTAAATCTAAAGGAATTTCTAACAGTGAAATAATTAGATATGAAAATTCTTTACACTTAAAAAATGTAACGCTTGCAGGCTTGTTCGGTCAAAACCATTTACCGCTTCTGAAGTTTTGCTTAAATTTACATTTACACACTAAAAAGTTCCGTTTAATAAATAATACCTTTTCTAAATTTCTCAAACCTTCTATCCCTACGAAGGCGCCGTGGTGTATAGGTTAGCACACGCACTTCGAACTTCTAGATAAATTGGTTCCACTTACAGGATATAATCAGTAAATTTTCAGAAAGTAAGTTAGAAAGGCAGTATCTGTATTAAAGAATGGATAGTTGGTAAAATCCCTTCATCGTGTTTTTGGTTGTTTAATTTTTCCGTACCATTTACGAATTTTCCCTTACTTGTGAAAGTATTTTCCCTTACTTTTGTCAGGTAATTTTCCGCTGCATTCAAGGAAAAATCTATTATGAGCCATGTAAATTTACATGACATTTGGACTGTTATTTTTCTTAACTGCAAGTGTAATTTGCTTCCGTTACATGTAAAGGAATTTTCCTTCAAAAACCTTTTACAGTGCTGAATATAAAGATATCATTCTTCTTACCGGTGCTTATTGGCAAATGGTTTGTGAGTGCTTTTGACAGCTGCTTAGGGCTACCCTTTCAACGAATCCTGATCGCTATGTATTCGACAGATTGCTCATACTCGTACTGCAGTAACTTAGAAGTTTCTTATGAATACTTGAAATACTTCACTTGAAGCCATTTAACAGTATCATCTTTACAATATTTCGTTTTGTTTTGATCAGCAATTTTACCAGCTGATGAAGAAGATAAGGAAAAGGTTTATTATTATAAACATATTTTGATCGAGCAATTTGTAATATTACCTGCCAATCCAGCGTGCATTACTCAGGGAAATTATATCACGACATCTTTTGTGACATTGTGCTTTGAATCAACATGTATGTACCCATTTATACTATCCAATAACTTGTGTTTTATTACCTATAGATGGGGTTGGGAAAATCCTACAAAAATTGCCTGCAATATTTTTGTTCTTGTTTTGACGTCATCAAGTGTCTGAAAACAGTTGGACATCCGTAACCTGCGCCGAGAGGTATGGCAAATATTAGAACAAAGAGTACGAATCTTTGTACTGCCTCTCTTATAGTTTACTTCTGTCCTTGCAAAACAATTTGTTCACATCTTAAGATGTAATTTGGAGTACTGGCTGGAAATCAAATGACGGAGACGCAAATATTTGTTCTCTTGCATCTATTTACTTGATAAAGGTGTTTGCTTTATTTCATTCTTCTTTTCGCTTCTGATGTGCAGTATGCTGATTCTGATCACTTTATGGCACAGAATCTACAGTGGTCCTCCGTAGGTATATACAAATACATGTACTCATTACCACAAATTATCCTTACAACACACGCTTTGTGGAGTTCTTAAATAATGCGATTCCACAACAGGATAACTCTCAATGTGTCATTAAAAATATTATATTACGTCTGCAATGTTGCGTTTGATGGTGTATGTTTTCCTCACAGATCTCATTTCGTCTTTCCTCAGATTGTTTTTTAGCACACTTCCTCAACATGGAGAGCGTATAGATTTAGGAACTTTAGTAGTACGTTGTGCATGTTTGATTTGATAATTGAAATCTTCCCTACATATATTTCAATTCAATATTGGATTTCCATTGGCTAGGGTTCCTTTTTCTTCATCTAATTCCGCTTTCGTGTACAGGTTCCACAGGAACTTGGGTTAAACCTATTTCGATATTTCTGCATGCACGCCTCTTTAAAACATAACAAAATTATTTTATTCTAACTTAATAAACTGCCCTTAAAATTACGTATTGCATTGTTGAATCTACTTTCTGAGAGGTACGAGTAGTGTTTTTAATCAGAAACTACATCTGAAAACCTTGTCGTTCTAATGAAACAGGATTTTAGAATTTAACGCGAGCAATGGATGTATGTTTATTTATTCTTCAAAATGTGTAAGTTTAACATCAAAATGCTGTTCTAAAAGCTATAATATAGTATTCATATTTTTTAACCACAGACCTTTATTTCTCTTTATGTAAAATTAAATGCTCTGTAGCTGGTTTTTATAAATTACACATTAAAACAATAAAATTGCAGAAAAAATGTTGTGTGAATGTACCGTCTTTTTTTTTTTTTATTATGCTGCATATTGACTTTTTTTCCCCTTGTTGAATACACTTGTATTGCCATAGATACAACCAACATGAGCGCAATTACCGCGACTCTATAGGATTGCATTTTCAGACACAGGGGCTATGTTCTCCGACATAAATGCTCGGACACAAAAACACCGCGTAATGAAATCGTTCATCCCCCTGTGTTTATGAGTTTCGCAGAGCTGCTCTTCTTGCTTGGGGCGGGGGGGAGCGTTTTGTCGTGGTAACGTCGACTAATTAAGGCTGTCAAGACAGGAATCTTTATTGCTCCCCAAGCAATGGTGCCATGCGCGTCTTTATCACTTTTCTGGGATGGGATGATCGCTAACTCTTTCATCGTTTATCAGATAATGTGTCAAATGCTCAAGAGGAAATTTGAGCCTGTCAGAAGAGGTCACCAATACGCGGGAGTTGCATCTGATGTTACCAGTATGGCACGTGAACAACAAAAATGCTGCCTTTGGAAGAGTTTTATTAATAATTAAATTTTACACATTTTTCAGTGCACTGTGTACACACGAATCTTTATAATGCAGCTGGTAAAACAGTCACAGAGAATGTAGAGGCGCGTGTGTTTACCTCAAAAACAATAATTTCAAGCTCATTTCATACAAGACGTGTTCATTCACTATTTTGTATATATAACTCGACAACACACTTCTATATCGTATACAAGTTTTTTTGATTTCTTCATTACGTGTAGTGTATACCATGTAGGCGCTAATAGCTTCCACAGTACATGATAATTCATTCTATCAAAAGTTTTTCAACTATTATTGCAAAATAAATTGTGCCCGCGGCTCCGCCCGCGTGGACTACAGATTCATTGTTTAGGTTTTTTTTTTAATAATGAGGAATTTTACTTACTGTTAATATTTTATACACTATACATATTATAAAACTCAACGTCTCTCTGTATGTATGTCTGTTAGTTCGCTTATCATTCGAAAACCACTTATCCAATTAACGGGTATTTTTTCATAGCTATGTTCTCTGGTCAGATTTTAGTATATATTTTGTTACGTAAAGTAATATAAGGAATAAGCAGTGACGATAATAGTGAATCAAGTCCGAAAAATGTTTGCCGCCAGCGCGCTCTCTTGCATTACGCTGTNACCATGTAGGCGCTAATAGCTTCCACAGTACATGATAATTCATTCTATCAAAAGTTTTTCAACTATTATTGCAAAACAAGTTGTGCCCGCGGCTCCGCCCGCGTGGACTACAGATTCATTGTTTTGGTTTTTTTTTTAATAATGAGGAATTTTACTTAGTGTTAATCTTTTATACACTATACATATTATAAAACTCAACGTCTCTCTGTATGTATGTCTGTTAGTTCGCTTAACATTCGAAAACCACTTATCCAATTAACGGGTATTTTTTCATAGCTATGTTCTCTGGTCAGGTTTTAGTACATATTTTGTTACGTAAAGTAATATAAGGAATAAGCAGTGACGATAATAGTGAATCAAGTCCAAAAAATGTTTGCCGCCAGCGCGCTCTCTTGCATTACGCTGTCTAAATCATTAAAGATGGAACAATATCATGCAGTAAAGAATTTTGTAGAATTAAAAAACCTTAAAAAAAATTGCGGTTGCATATATCTATCTATAACAGAGAAATACTAATAATCGTTGCGGTGGTGTGCAATTATTATCTATTAAATGAAGTTTTCCTGATGTAGTCATTGTTAACGGTTGAATCTACTATGTTACCTAGAATTGGTAGGCCCATGATTTTTATACTTTTTCTTGACAACGTCTGCACGTTATTTTCTATTTCAGTGAGTGCAAGGTGAAAAACTTTGATATTGATTGTTGCTTGAGAACAAAATGGTACAAACATGTATTAGTATTTCTCTATTATTGATAAATATATGCAACCGCGAAGATTTTTATATGTTATTATTATATATAATTCGTTACTTCATAATATTGTTCCATCTTTAACGGTTTAGTCAGCGTATTACAAGAGAGCACACTGGCGGCAAACTTTTTTCCGACTTGATTCACTATTATCGTTACTGCTTATTTCTTATGTTACTTTACGCTACAAAATATATACTAAAACCTGGCCAGAGAACATAGGTTTGAATAAAAAAACACGTAAATCGGACACGTGGTTTTCGAGTGATAAGCGCACTAAGAGACAGACAGACAGAGATACGTTGAGTTTTATAATATGTATATATAAACCTTTATGTTCGAAACTTTTGTTTTTCTGCGAAAACTTTAAATGCATTATCAGTATTAACAATGCAGGGAATGCAGACTGTTAATAGCATCATGATAATAAATATTTAATTCATATTCAATTATTTTACCTTTTCAAATCAAACAATTGTTTTTCAAGGATTGCAAGAATTATGAACAAAAATTGTTGCAGAGTATAATATATAGAATAAGAAACATATGAAGAAATTTATATAAAAAACTTATAACAACTTTTAACAAAAAAAAATCAAACTTTACTTAAAGCGAGTGAGAACATATTGCTGTGAGTTTACACGGCTATGACATTACCCACTCATTAAAAACGACCGAAATTAAGTATTAGTTGCAAAGTAAATGAATAACAGGAAAGTAAAATGGGCAGAAATACCATTTAACGTTTAACGTTATACAATACTTGATTATGTCAGTTAAAGGCTACACAAAAATTACATTCGACATGAATTCCGAAGCTTAAGAAGTCATACAAAAAATTTAAATATAATTACCGAAAATACAAAGCCACCTTCTTAAATGCCAGTTGAACAAATTATCTAAACAAGCACATAGTTACAAGTCACTAACTGGAAGGCTAACATAGAGATTTATTTGGGGTATGGGATACCAAAACAGGCATTGTTAAATAAACCATCAAAATTTTTTTGCCTATTATGTTAAAAACTAAATTATTGTTTGGAGATGCTCATATACAGCGTTAAAAACGATGCAGACACCATTAAATTAATAAACAAAACTTCTCTAACTTGAAGACGGTGCACGGTTTGACTATACTGTTTCTATACGACGCAGAGTCTGTGGTTTATTCCTATATACATGGTTTAAATAAACATCAGGTATGTCCTCTGCATAATCAACAATATAAATAATTTTTTCTTCAACTTCCATATACTTCCGAAAAAAATTATATGTACGAATTTATTATTTAGCACAGAGTCATAATTACAACAAAAAATTTCATAAAACAGATTTTTATTATTATTTTTTATTTGGTTACGTTCTTTAATCTGTACCAGGATGATAACTTCAGACGGGGATGAAAGATAGGCACTAATCTTATCTAAATTAAAAAAAAAAACACCAATTCATGTCTTACCCGGGTGTCGAACATGAAACCTATCTATTCTAACGAACCATAATCACACTGTTCATGGCTATGTCCTCTTGTAGTAGATAAGAAACCAAATTAACATCTAGCCTAAATTACGCATGCGTGGCGGCACCTGTTTTCCGCGGAAAAAATCCATGGTTAGTTGTCCTCCAAAACACGTGAGTAGGGTACCAATTTCGTGATTGGATTATTGGAACTGTCACACGTCTTAGGTGTTCGATAGAGAGTCACGGACTTTCAGCGTCTGAGTAACTTAAATCCGATTCATGTAATCAAGTAGAAAATGCCCTCTCGCACAGGAACGTGGTCAATAGCAAAAGGAATTTGGCATGCGCGCACGTAATATTTTGAAGTCTCAGCAATGCTTAAAACTTTTCACGCAAAACAGGAACCCTAGTTATGCGTGTTACATCGTATACACAGCTCTTCGTATGCAATTTCACTTGAAGATATTCATTTGCAGCAATGATGCACTTCACAAAGACTGTGGATTTGCGTTTTGTAATTGGTGTTATTTTTCAACGGGTTACAGAACTACAAAGATGACTAATGAATTATTTCACTCGGTAAGGGAGCGTCCATAAATTACGTGAGGCGATTTTGATGATTTTTCGACCCCCCCTCCCCCCTTGGTGAGATGTCGTGAGATTTTTCTCGACCCCCTCCCCCTC
>NQII01001023.1:108719-165318 GCA_002778355.1 Clitarchus hookeri | reverse complement strand
ATGGACAGTGCGAACTATCTCACAGCGACGCCGCTCCTCAGCAGATGCACCAAACATAGCTAAATCAACTATTGCTTTCAGTAATTCAGGCTGCTCCTTTCTAAACGGGGACGTCCAGGGCCAGCACGAGGCGTCAATGACTTCGCCGCATCGGGATTCTTAGAACACAATTNACGTCCAGGGCCAGCACGAGGCGTCAATGACTTCGCCGCATCGGGATTCTTAGAACACAATTCAATTATTTTTTGCAGTTTATTTTCCCTGTGCTGCATAGCGTACACTCTCTGTTTTTCTTTAAGCTTCGGCTTCTTTTCACAATCATCGATTCCCTGCCGCAAGTTGCGTGCTTTCTCGTGTTCAGTGCCGTCAGCTATGAGAGACCCTTTACGCCTTTCCGTCAAATCCAGCTCCTCACGCAGTTTAGCAATCGTTCCCTTCATAATGTCTTGTGCCGGAGTGGGACGCACAGCGGATGGTGAGGAGTTTGANCACGCAGTTTAGCAATCGTTCCCTTCATAATGTCTTGTGCCGGAGTGGGACGCACAGCGGATGGTGAGGAGTTTGGCGTGATTTCATACTCATCGTCGCTGATCACGAGAGGCTGAGTTTTGCGTTTCGAAGCACCTGTGGAGCGAAGAACATTTTGATTTAAACAGAGAAAAAAGGAAGAAATCATCGCGCATACGAAGGGAGGCGAATACTAACCCGCCGGTTGAGGATCGTCGTCAACATCTTGACCCCTTGGCTGCTGGTCAGTAGTCCCATCCTGATTCGCGGATTCAGCGTTTTGAACATTCTGAGCGCTCGTCCCAGCCTGACCTGCACACTCCACGTTTTGAGCTCTTATGCTCTAGGGATTCCCAAAAAAATATTTTGTATCGATATATCGTATCGTAACGTATCGCATGCCGAGTCGAGCGTTTGGCTGGCCGGTGGCGGCTTAACAATCCAGGTACTTCTGTGCTACTATATGGCATTCGCATAACCGCGATAATTATCATTGTGTATTAGGATTTAGCCGTATTTTAGTGGAGAAACATGTTTTACTTAATTTAACCAACTTTTCTCGCAATTTTAGACTGTTCCTTGGGGGAAAAAAAANAGAAACATGTTTTACTTAATTTAACCAACTTTTCTCGCAATTTTAGACTGTTCCTTGGGGGAAAAAAAATTACGTGATATTTGCCGAGACCCCCCCTCTCCCCCACGTGAGATTGGGTGAGATTTGGCTCGACCCCCTCCCCCCTCTAAACGCCTCACGTAATTTATGGATGACCCCTAACTAGAAACGCTGCAGCAAGGGCATATAGCTGTTTCATAAGTTCTCCAAAATATTTCGGATGCAACCGAAAGTAATGTGATTCATCTCATGACAGACTATCTCGTTCAAATAACGTTTAACGTTAAAAATTAAAACCGTACTGTTAAATTCTCGCCGGTGTCCAAACCACCGGCTTGATGCCAGAAACTTAGCTCCAACCGTAATATAAGGAAAACAACGGGGACGTGGTATTTCATTAAAAGGTTAGTTGTCTAAAAGAGAATTTTTATAAATTTCAAGATGAATTTCTTGTTTGGATAACCGTCAGGCATATTCGTTCTACCACACCTCTTTATAACATGAAACAGGTATAAGAAAAATGTCTGTCTGCTTTTTCATAACCATCCTGATTAATACTGAAGTCTTGTCCCCGCCAATGGCAAATATCACTGAAAAATAAGTTCCATCTGAAATTGTGTATAATTTAACTAAATTCAAGCAATTATAATACAATTTTTATATGTTGTATCATTCATTGTAATTGGTGCGTCACTGTCTTTCTTCCAGTGGGAGAAGTGGATTTGTCAGTTACGACATGTTTCAGGGTAGTACCACAAAACAACATTTACGGTTATTGTGACATGTAAGAGACCGTGATCTGTCGTTAAATAAAAGAATCGTTAGTCGAAGTTCTGAAATTTATTAAATACAATGGCTGTAATGCCTTTAATTTAATGAAACATTGTGATAAATTTGTAACTTGAATATTTTCGTTCAGTCATATACCATGTCAGCATTCCACGTTCTCTCTTAAACTCTTTATGCAACACTCGCTATTAACTAGTTGTTTAAAACACAATAGAAAACTTAAGTATTGCATTTACTAATCAATTCAGAACGCAATTTGTATAAATGTTTGTTTACCATATTGTAATGTTTTGTGAAGAACCGTTAGTCTAAGTTTATCGGTATATTCAGAATGAAATACGCCTCAATGTATAGTCAGTTCGTTCACCGTTGTAGTTCTGGTGTATGAGAGCAAAATGATATTCTCTCCAAATTTTAAGAAATTAACAAACGTTTACTATATCAAGGCCGCATCGAAAATGTTTTAAGAATACATAGTAATGAAAATAGTGGAATAACTAACATGTGACAGATAAAGTAATACTTTTTTTATGCATTCGGCTTTTTAACAAACATTATTAATTTTGTGCCGGATGGCATGCCAAAAACTATGATAGATTTGTCATGGAAATAGTTTCACCCATCATGCATTCCTCTGTATCTGAACTTAGAAACTCGGTGAATAAATGCGAGTTTATGTCTTTAGCCATGGGAACATCAATCACAGTATGAGATCATTTACTTCTATAGTTAGTTGTTAACGAAAAAAAAAAATAGAGAGCCACGGTTTAATGTGGAGAGGGCTAGAAAGCTTTTGGAAAATAAAAAAGAAATTTGTAAAGGAAATCAAGCAAGGAAATACATGATGTGGTAAGCCGATCAGCTTTGTAATGTATGTAAGTATTAAATTGGAAGAAAGAGGATAGTGTTAGAGAAGGGTGTTCCATACTGTGTAGGGACAGCAGAGAGTAGGAAATGGTGGCAGTAAATAGCAGTTAGTCTCTGTGACGGAAGCTCAGTTATCCTTTTGTGAAAGTCGTGTTACCATCGATTCCCTCTCAGTTAAACTGTCCTCCGTGAATTTCAAACATAGAAACCATTAAACACAAAAAATTAATGTTTCAGAATTATTTAAGGAAATATGAGGTTGAATATGTAAAGGAAGATCTACAGTAAGTGTTTATGTTATGATAACATACAACTGTTATAAATTTCTACCATTTTTTTATATTTAAACTCAGCGGGAGGATTAGAATTTTAATACGATAAAAATTTGAATTCAATATAAAAACGACACNCATACAACTGTTATAAATTTCTACCATTTTTTATATTTAAACTCAGCGGGAGGATTAGAATTTTAATACGATAAAAATTTGAATTCAATATAAAAACGACACACATTCCTAGAGCAATGGCGACTATAAGAAGACGAAGTGGCGATACATGAAAGAGTTGAGGATGGTTTGGGGATGTTTGTCGGTTGAAAGGGTTATGATAACGGGAGAGAAACCGAGGAAAATGTTGAATGCAACGTTAGTTCCAAATATGTGATTCCTCGGAAAAAGGAATAACGGTCTAAGGAATTGTGCTTTACGTTACCTTAAGAATTATTGAATTTTCCAGTGTTGTGAGGTATGGAAAGGTTTTTTTTAAATTAGGTTTATTGAAACTTTTGATAGTCGTAAATACTCGTAAAGGCCTCCAATAGTAGGAAACAGTGGATTTCGTTGTCATATTTAGATAGCACTGCTGTTCGCAAATTTTCGTAAAGGAATACAACTTGAGTTTTTTATTTTAAATAAATCAAAAAATTAAGCCGATATCTTCAAATGTCGTAACTTATTAAGGGTCACATAAAAAGTCAATGGTATAACTGAGTTCGCTCAGAATTCCAAGTTTGTTTTAAACATTTTATATTATTTCAGAGATGTAACTCCAAATCTTAAATATTTATTTGGCAGCCATTTTCGGAAACAAAGTCTTGTTAATTTATTAAAAGCTTATTTGTTTACTGCTTGATAGAGATTTTCTTGTGTAGAAAAGTTGTTGGCAAGTACTTAACACAGCTTCTGATGTAGAGAAGGGTTTTTTTTTATCGGTGGTTTTGTATTCCAAAGTAATAATAGAAAAGGCATATAGTTAAAATTATTCATAATCTGATTACGTATGCGTTAACAACAGTTTTGGCCGACGTCTGAATTATGTTTCTAATGTTGACATGTCAATTTATAGCATATGAGAAAATGTTTTTAAAATGTTGGCATAATTTTTATCACTTTTATTCTTGTAATCCACGTCAAAATTTCCCAGAAAAGTTCGTGATCACCTACTGAATGCTCCTAGGATACGAGCTATGTTCGTATATTTAAATACTGGCCTCCCACCACGGCGAACTTGGTTCGATTCCCGGCGGGGTTGCTCCCGGATTTTCGCATGTGGGGATCGTGCCAGACGATGCCGCTGGTGGGCGGATTTTCTCGGGCGTCTGTTGTTTTACCCGTCCTCTCATTACAACGCTGCTCCATACTTACTTCCATTCACTCTCATCGACTCTCAAGACCTCGATGTTACGATCCGCCAAAATTTCTTCACTTACTCACTCACTATGTTAAAATAGAATCGCTCTCTATCATTTAGTAGAAGCTATAAAGCCTTCTTACTCATCGACGTTTTTTCATCGTCTAAATCTGTATTTTTTCGTATTTAATACTATCTGCTAGAAAAATTATTTAATATTTTTTGACCATTTTCAGCTTTCATATTTATGTACTCGACTAACAATTTTGTATCTTTGTTGGGGCATTTTTACCAAATATACTAGATTATACAAATATGCAATATTATCTTAATAATAATAGTAACCTTTACGCTACTTGCCTAAGTCAGAAAAGATATAAAATTTTTTATTTTTACTTGTTACTGTTACCTTATTTTTAAAAGGTTCATAGTAAAGAGATGGACAGGCCTACCCTTACTTACGTATTTAAATGTACACCCTAACAACACCACACGCAACCGTACCTTATCAAAGACTTGAACTCATGATCATTCGCCCCAGAAGATGAGGCCCTTGCCAACAACACCGACACTGGTTTTTGTGCTATCCTTGTAAACAGAGCATCACGCTGAAATATGTCACTGTATAATCAGTATAATTGATAAGTTTTAAGCGTGATCATGAATTAATTTATTTGTATTCGTAGATCTTTATAGTAAGGAATAATTTTATATTAAAAAGTAGAACAATTTTTGTAACTTGCCCATCGTAAACGATTTTTTGTATCCAGAAAGGAAAATACTTTTAGGTTGTTGTTGATTTTACGGGTGTTGTATATGAGCTTTTAATGGAACAACCATTTACAAATGAACATAGGATTTTTGCAATCAGTTATATTAACTTCATCATTTCCCACAAAGCTATTTCCGAATATACTGACTTGGGTTATTATTAATAAAATACTGTTAAATGTCAATTGTGGCCTCTTGGTATGGCCAGTACGCTGCTATGGCAGCCGGCTGCTTTGTTATTGGAACATTCCTTGAATATTTTGCGTCTTTTCAATAACGGCATGTGGTTTTCTTGCTAATAAAGTGGCTAAAATATTTTAATAATATTTTTCCGTGTGTCTATAGCTTGTGAAAGAAGGGAGGGGGTAGATAGGACAGAAGGAAACGAGATGAATACAGAATTATGATAAGCGGGCACAGTAACCATTATTTATTTTCTACTTCTTTCTTGATGATGTCAGAGGGTGAATTAGTTGCGAAATACTATCGAAGGAATGTTCCCATATATTCTGGTGATTTGGTAATGCCATAAATATTCGGAAATTTTTTCTAGGACTTGTTGTTTTGTATGATACACGAGAGGTATTTTATAAAGAAGCATTCAGTCATACAAGAGGTCTTCGACAATTTTCAATTAGCTGCAATAATTGTTTAGATTTATTTCTCACAATAATTTTGTTACTAGTTAAAAATTCAAAAGAACGTATATTGCTGCCATGAAATAAATGTTTAAGACAATTACGGTGTCATTTGGACAGCTTAAATTCGTTGGTACAAGAAGTTTAAATGACCTCCCTCTCGGATATCATTTCAAGGCTTGTTGATATGCAGGAATGCTAGTGTTGGCGGAAATGTAAGTACTTAATGTATATCTGTACTACTGTACGAATTGAACTAGCAAACCTTAAAACATACAATTCATAAGCATTTAATATAAGAGTTGGTTCGTGCAGCGTATTTCAAAACATTTTCATTTGTTTGTATTACAAACCTACTTTGTGGAACTTGGCGTATTGCAGAAAAGTGAAAAAAATTAATTTGCTGGGCTACGTCTTTGACTTCATCAACTACTTCAGAAGAACGTATTAGAATGAATGGTTTTTTTCTCCAGATTTTTGTAAAGTAACATATGTACCAGATGATTTAGTTATCAAGGCACACATTTTCTACAACACAAAATTTAAGAAATAAATTTTTGTAGTAAAAAATTTTTTATAAAAGGTATAATACTTCTTATCAAAAAAGATAAAGAATATTTCTCCAAAAAATTTAAACGAATACTTTTTTTACTCATAACCAAAATTATTAATTTAACCTCAGACAACAAATGAGTTCTCCATTAAGCCCAATACTTTTAAGTCGACCCTTATTCATTTCTCTTTAAACGTAGCAGTAAATAAAATTATAGATCAGATTTTTCAGTGAATTCCTGCTTTCCAAAGTAATGTGCCGAGGTCCACTACTTTTTTCGTATTAAGACCAATTTGTAAAGTTATATTCTTTTGGGCAAAAGTATAGGTAAAAAGAAAATAATGTCCTATAAGAAAGAAGGAAATAGTTTATAACAAATTTAAAGCTAAGTAAAAGGGGCTGCGGTGGCTGAGATGATAGACTGCTCGCCTCCGAACAAGACGAACCGGGTTGAAGCCCCGGCCGGGTCACTCCGGATTTTCGCAAGTAGGAATCGTGCCGAGCGATGCCACTGATCGGCGGGTTTTCTTGGGGATTTCCTCATCGACTCTTAAGACCTCGTTGTTAAGAGCCACCCAAATTTCTTAACTCAACCCTAACCGAAAATCTTACTACGTGTTACCAAAGCAAAATACAATATTGGTCATGTGTTATCAAAATATAAGAAAAATGTTGAAATTGTATACTACAGCTCATTCCAAAAACTATTATAAAAATTATATTTTGAAGGTACTCGTTACATGCAGTTATATACCGTTGAAAGTCACTGAATCGTTTATCATTAAATACGCACAATGTTAAGAGTTGTGGTCAGGCTCTTAGCTGAGCGGCCTGCATTTATCACACCTTATCTTATTTATCCAGGACACGAGCCGTGATCGCTGAAGTTAGCTATGAACTCGCAAACCACAGAAACCCTCCACCGGGCAGTAAACGGGAACAACGCAGCCGATATAGGACAGTGTAGTCTGTGGGTGGTATATTTTGTCGTCGGGCCATTGGAACGAGAAGACCACTGAAGATGGGTGTGTCCGGCCGTCGACTTGCACCATGTTAATCAGCCTCCTTAATCATGAACAAGGTGGGGACTTTCCAATTAAATTGTAATTGCAATGGCATCAGGTAATAAAACTTAATATTATTTATTAGAATCTTGGTATTCCATTTAAGCTCCCCCGATCAATGGTCACGTAAATATTTATTTTATAATCCTTACGTTCAATAAACTCCATATTAAACTGCCGAGCTCTACCTAACCATGACTAATTATTTAGTTACGCCCATAAGCACTTACAGGTATGAATTAAATTAATATATCAAAATCAGAACAATGGTGGAGGCTTGGTTACTCCCTACGCTCTCGCTACCTTATATCAGCTTCTCTACCATCCACCCCCATTTCAATAAATTCCCCACCCACCCACGCTAATTCCCGTATTAATTCATATACCAAAATTTCAGCCATGTCCACTTTTAACTTTAAAACTTTTAGTTTTTATGTACCTTTATAATTAAAATAATGTCCTAAAATTTACTTTTAAAATGTACTAGGTTTAAATAATACATTACTTTTTAAAAACCAATATCAACACTTACAAAGCTTTTATTTTAAACATCAATAACAAAAGTTATTAATATAAAAAATTTTCAGTATTAACCGCAAGTCCCTGGTTGAGTATATTTACCTTAGCAATAACATTCTACTAATTTAAATTAATATATAGATCACCTGTATGCGCTGGATGAAGTTATTTGAAATGAAACTATTAGTATGATAGTAACTCATAATCACATTACATTTTCCATTAAATGAACTTTCAACTCATGCTAATTGAATATATTCCATACAATACATAATTATGTAGTAAGATATTATTGTGCTCAGATAAAGGTACTGGATTTTATTATGCTCTCCCACCAGTCAACATATCTTCAAGGAAAATGCATAGAAATAGGATATGCCAGTTAACTATGAGATTTTTGTACGCGGATAGNCAGTCAACATATCTTCAAGGAAAATGCATAGAAATAGGATATGCCAGTTAACTATGAGATTTTTGTACGCGGATAGAAAGTCCGTATTACGTTATTAGTTGCCATATTGAAGGACGAGTAGTCGCAACTACATGCCAGGCGACGTGACACAGTTGCAAGGTGCCGAGGCAACACATTCCCACATGAGCACTTTCCCGCGGCTCTGTGTTGCGAAAACGCATGCCAACATGCGCCACGTAAATGTTTTTCCTTGCCAACTTTAAACTTTACATGTATTAATCTAGTTTTAAGTTCCTGATACTACCAATATTCTCTTATACTTCCCACAATACATTGCCATACGGACATGGGGCAGAATATATTCCGTTGGGTTCACGCAATATTGTGATTCACGGACTTAGCCCTTTACCCGGGAGTTAAGGATGTGCTTAATTGCACACCAGTTCTGAAGTGGATGTGCTGACTGCTAAAATTAACAGGAGTAGGTATATTTGTGTGAAATGTCAAAGGTATTTAACAAAATGAGAATAGTGCTCGAGACACATCCACTTTGACTGTGTCTGTCCGCTCATGGTTTACCCACATACACCCAATTAACAGGAGTACTTAATCAGAAGGTCAAATCTTTCGTTTCGTGTGAGACGCGCAGCAATGTTTGGGCCTCTGGCTGAGTGGTGACCCGACTAGAGAGGCCTTTCTTCTGTGCTCTACTAGCTTTGAAAGAGTTCAGGCAGTAGGGCCGTAATCTGGATGCTTTGGACTTTTGCTGTAGGTCCTTTCTATATTACACAGTAACTTGAAAGTATACCATGAGGGTACGTTCGCTTTTGACCACCCTGTTGTAAGTCATTGCATTGAAATTTCCCCAATCATCGTATACTACCCTTTTGTGTGGAAGTAGAAATGCAATTGGTGCCTACTTAATTATTTATGTGTTTCTTTCACCTCTACTATCTTCTATTTGCATAATCAGATTCATTATATACCACTTATACTATGTTTTGTCCCTCAGCCATGATAGCATTGTATTTGTTTGTGTGAGTACTATTATATTATATCTTTATCTATATGTTCTTCCCTTTATATTATCTTAATGTTTAATATTCATTGTCATTATGTTCTATGTATAATGTGTTGTTGTCCAGCGTACTTTTTTACATTTTAATAATTAAGAGTTTTATCCATGCACTCAGCTAGCTGCAATAAATTATTTAAAAAAATAAATAATTGTATGAAAAGAGGTTTTGTATAGCCATCCCCATTTGTAGACATTGCCTAAAAATAGATTTTAAACGGAAACATAAGTAGCATAAAGATTTTATTGCCTGAGAGTATAATTGACGAAGACTATTAAAAAATAAACGAACTTTAATGCACGTCTCAACATGGAAGCTTCCAAGTTCGGATATGCCCAGAAATATATTTAATCCCTATATACACATAACAAGACCATGATAAACTTATCAAGTAAATATTTAAGTACGCTACACCTCATAAACTATAAGGGCCGCATTATTTCTTTAAAGTAAAATTTTACTGCAAATTAGGTTTTTAAATAAGCTGTGCAAGCTTAAGCAATGGTACCACATGTTCATGAACCGCAGCAACCAGCAGTGACGTCGCATCTTCCCAACCGAAGTCCCTCTGGAGGGCGTCACAAGCAATGCCCGCGATAGTAGAGGCAGCAGGACACCGGTTCTGACGTCACACACAGCAATGTCAAGGCGCGCAATTTCATTACACAGCAAAAACTTTACCGTTTAATGCAGCTCGCGAGTCTTACAGTGGTCATCTCGGATGATGTGAAGATTCAAACCTCCTGCCCTGTCATTCCTTCCTGCTGGAGGCTATTTGGTCAGCCATTACCGACTATCCTGCTCAGTCATTCCAAATCAGTAGCAGTCATCTTGTTCCCTACTTCATGTCCTTACATTCCAAGAGAGAGGTTTTCTCAAAGTGTTCCTGATTCCGATTATCACATTCCTTCCTACTAGATCTTGTTCCCTACTTCTCGCTCTTGCATTCAAAGCAAAAGGGATTTTCTCCGAGTTTTCCCTAATTCCAGTACCTTGTTCATGCTATTACATTCTGATTTGTAATTGTGTCATTCCTTTCTCTCTCTTCAATCCCTCAGTTTTCTCTTATTCTTTCTGGTTTTCTTTATTTTCTCTGGGGCAGTCAGCACCGATGGTGGCTATTTTTAAAGTCAGTACTGACAGTCTACTTCTTCCCTGCTTCATGCTCTTGCAATCTGCTTGTCCTGTCCTGCCTTCATACGTCAGTGAATACTTTTTGGGCAAATGAAGAGCGAGGTGTGAGGAGCGAAACCCACACTCTATCATTCCATACCAACATGGGCCATCTTGTTCCCTACTTCATGCTCTAGCATTTCAAGCGAGGGGTTGTCTCCGAGCCTTCCCGAATTCGAATGCCTTGTTCATGCTCCTACATTCCGAAGTTATTTTATTACTCTCTCTACGATTGACTATGCATGACTCTCGAAAGGGTCTTGGCCCCGATTGGCTATGCAAGGCTCTTGAAAGAGTCTCGGCCTCGATTGGCTATGCGAGGCTCTAGAAAGGATTTCGGCCCCGATTGGATGCACGAGGCTCTCATTGCGTACTTATAAGCATAGTTAGCTATAATTTCCAAACCGTTTAAAATACAGTCACCATATTCATAACATAGACAACACACCCGACAACAAAAATGACTGCAGGGTCATTTATGAGAACTTATAAGCACTTGTGGCCATAATTTCCGAACATCTTAAGAAAGTGTCGCCAAATTCACAACATAGGCATCACCTCTAACAGGAAAAATTATCGCAGGGTCATTTATGTCCTATGCGAAATTATAAGCATAGTTGACCATAATTTCCGAACCATTTAAGATACAGTCGCCATATTTGTAACATAGGCATCACTCTCAACAAGGAAAATGATCGATGGTCATTTATGCCATATGCATATTTATAAGCATAGTTGATCATTATTTCCGAACTGTTTAACATACAATCGCCAAATTTGTAACATAGGCATCACTCTGGACCAGGATATTGATCGTAGGGTCATTTGTGCCCCATGCGAACTTATAAGTATAGTTGGCCATAATTTCCGAACCATTTAAGATACAGTTGCCAAATTCATAACATAAGCATCACTCCCAACAAGGAAAATGGTCGCAGGGTCATTTATTCCCAATGTGTACTTACAAGAATAGTTGGCCCTTATTTTCCTAACCATTTAAAATACAGTCACCAAATTCATAACATACACAACACTCCCATCAACGAAAATGATTGCAGGGTAATTTTTGCCTTAAACACTTTTTCTCGAAGTAGCCAACACTACCGCAACCTTACTGTGCTAGACCATACCCAGCAGATGTTTGATGTCAACAAGATAATGGCTACCTGCGATCCATGCTATGGTCGTTACATCACAGTTGCTAAAGCCTTCCACGGCCACATGTCCATGAAAGAGGTGGATGAGCAGATGCTGAACACCCAGAACAAGAACAGCAGTTGCTTCGTTGAGTGGATCCCAAACCATGTAAAGACCGCAGTTTAAGTTAGTCACAAAATTCGTAACATATGCATCGCCCCCATCAACTTATAAGCATATTTGACTGTAATTTCCGAACCATTTAAGACTTAGTTACCAAATTTGTAACATAAACATTGCCCCCGACAAGAAAATGATCGCAGTGTCATTTATGTATTATGTGCACTTATAAACATAGTTGTCTGTAAATTCCGAACTGCAGGTGTGTAGGGTCTGAAATAGCACATACATACACATCGACCTGCATGCACTCATCAATACCCACCACTACCTTTGTCGCATGGAAGCGCAAGTTTCTTCCAAATCGATCCCCCTTAGCGACTGCCCACCTCCCTTAACAGACCAATAACATCCAGACTGGATATCTAAATGTGAAAATGTATATGTAAATAGAAGTCACAATGGACCACTTAAAACAAACTACCATATGCCAAAAGCAAGATATATACAAATGTGATACAGGCATGGTGCGCATAGTTGTGGTAATTGTAAAATACCAGAATGACAATATAAACTATCATCATCAGTCCTACACAAGGGTCGGCAGCTCGAGTCGTTGCTAACATGGGTAATCCCAAACCACCAGCCTTACAATAAAAAAAAATAAAGTCACATTTATAATAACAATGTGAACAAGCCATACATAAAAGATATAAAAAACAAATCTAAAGAGAAAAATAGTTATAAGAACCTGCCAACCAGCACAATATTATATTAACAAGCGTTGAGTGCTGTACGCAGTGTATGTTAAATACCGCTATACTATACCATACCATCCTTACCAGTACAACCGAATAGCAAACCACTTCCTTAATAATCGACTGAAACGAAACCCTCGCATTTAGTGAACAACCAACAATCACATCACTAGCAGTGGAACACATCGGAACCGTCCGACTTTGCGCGATCAATATGTAGAGCCTTCCCAGACAGCCGACAGCCAGCGCGAACACCGTGCAGGTCTCGACAAGCGAAGGGATGACTAGCCAAGAGAGAGTTTCGTCAGGCTCCACAGTGCTAGACCAGCCGAGTCACACATGGACTTTCCTTTATGAGAGAAATTCAGTTGTATAGTTCAAACTAACATTTTATCATATTTTAAATACACTACTTATATACGTGTACTTATTTTGAATACGTATCAGTTATATACACTGAAGTGCCAACAAACTGCTACGCCTGCCTAATATCGTGTAGGGCCCGTGAACACGCAGAAGTGCCGCAAGACGACGTGGCATGGACTCGACTAATGTCTGAAGGTATGCAGGAGGCTTTCACAACATGAATCCTGCTGGGCAGTCCACAAATCCATATCAGTGCGAGGCAGTGGAGATCTCCTCGGAACAGCAAGTTGCAAGGCCTCTTAGATATGCTCAATAATGTTCATGTGTGGTGATTTAGGTGGCCAATGGAAGTTTCCAATGTCGGAAGAGTGTTCCTGGAGCCACTCTATAGGAACTCTCGACCTGTGGGGTGTCGCATTGTCCTGCAGGAATTGTCCACGTCCATCTGAATGGACAATGGACATGAATGGGTGCAGGTTATTGGACAGAATGCTTATGTATCTGCCACCTGTCAGAGTCATGTCTAGACATGTAATGGGTCCAATTTCACGCCAACTTCACACGCATCATACCATGAGAGAGCCTCCACCAGCTTGAAAAGTTCCCTGTTGACATATAAGGTCCACGGATTCATGAGGATGTCTCCATACCCGTACACGTCCATCCACCCGATACAATTGGAAACGAGACTCGTCAGAGCAGGCAACGTGTTTCCAGTCATCAACAGTCCAATGGCTGTGTTGGCGGGCCCAGGCGAGGCGTAAAGCTATGTGTCGTGCAGTAAACAATGGTACACGAGTTGGCCTTCGGCTCCGAAAGCCCATAACAATGATCGTCCGTTGAATAGTTCTCATGCTGGCACTTTTTGATGCCCCATTATTGAAATCTGCGCCAATTAGAGAAAGGGTTGCACGTCTGTCACGTTTAATAATTCTTGTTAGTCGTCGTTTGTCCCGTTTGTTCACGATATTTTTCCGGCCGCAACGATGTCAAAGATTTGATGTTTTACCGGGTTCCCGATTTTCACTGTACACTCGTGAAATGATCGTACGCGAAAATCCAAATTTAATGCTACCTCAGTGATTCTGTGTCCCATCTCTCGTGCGCCGACTTTAACACCACGTTCCAACTCACTTAAATCTTGATAACCTGCCATTGTAGCAGCAGTAACCGATACAGCATCTTTGCCAGACGCTTGTTGTTTTATATAGGCGCCGCCGACCGCTTCGTTTTACTCTGATTGGTACCATTTCTCTGTTATTTGCATTCGCACGCCTAAACTAGTTTTTTTGGCTCTCCAGTGTATTAGCAGAACTGCAAGCACATACGAAACAACACACATTTAAGCCATTAGTCGCGCAAGAGAGAGAAGACACTGTTTCGCTCTTAGACAAACAGATTAAAAAAAAACTAATTATAAAAGCTAATAGTTATTCACATTTACCAACAAATACATCTGTGTGAGCATTGTTCGCTGTACTCTGTGCTAGGCAACACTTTCTTGGTTGATAAAATTTTTTTTTTAAATGAAGCATTTTTTAAAACATTTATTCATATTTATAACCAAATCATACACATACATAATATGTTATTCAATAAAGCCTTTAGCTTCTAATTCATCAAAAAACGAATTTATCTCTTCGCCGAAAGAAAGATGTCCACTTTTCTGCAATAGGACCAACACCCGAAGTCTATCAACCAGGGCATTGGGGTCTTCAGAAAATAGCTAGTTAGACTTCACGCCACTCTTCGCGGATGGTTCATGTAAGCATCTATGTTCTTCCACAGTGAGAAGTTTGCGAGATACCTCTGGGCCAGAGTACTTGGTTCGAATCTGCGTTTTTTCTGTCTGAACTTCAAGTAGCTCTTATCTTCAGCAACATGTTTATACTTTTGCTTTGCAGTTGTCGAAACTTCATCATCATCAATAGAATATGCACGAACCAACCTCAAAAAGCTAAAAATTCTACAATATGACAATTGCAGTACACTATTTACCAGCCAAGTTAATGAGACGTCACATTATACGTCTTATAAAGGTTGCGGTCATTTGCTTGCAACTAAACACCATGTATTTAAACCAGTGGTCATGAAAGATACTACGTCACTGCTACATATTATTGATTAGACAACGCATTGCACAAGTGATGAGAACTGTACAGCACACCACTCGATGCTAGACAACCCCAAGAGTCTGAAAACGGATCTGGTAGCCTTGGTTAGTACAGAAAAGTTGTAAACGATTTACTCCACGTACACCAACCGTCTGAGCTATGATACAGAACAGAGGCATGCGAATTCCACTACCAACCAACGCATAATGTGCGAGCATCGAGCAACGTACTTCACATTAGACTAAAATAAAATATTATGACAGAGTCGAGAAACAGGGAGAGTGACTAGGTCGACATTGCTACATACCAATGCAAACAAATATAAAAAATAAAATGTAAAGGAAATAAGTTATAAGTTCTTACCAATCAGCACATATTGCACAAGCGTCGGGTGCTGTACGCTGCTTTAGATGATGCAAGACCAGACAAGATCATTTTGGACAGTACAACAGCCAATCCACCTCGATTTTCTCATATTCCTTCTTACATCCTTTCACCTGGCGTCCTAGTGGGGACGAGTCTCATGCTCTATTGTTCCACCTCGGTTTTATTATATTCCTTCTGGCATCCTTTCACTTGGCGTCCTGACGAAGACGCGTCTCATGATCTACCATTCAACCTCAGTTTTCTCATATTCTTTCAGACATACTTTCACCTGACGCCCTAATGGGGACGTGTTTCATGCTCTGCCATTACACGTCGTTTTTCTCACATCCCTTCCGATCGGATGAAGAAAAGACATGCTGAAAACACATTGAGAAAATCCATTTTTCCCTGCTCGCAATAGCAGGCAACATAATGTCTGACAACCTTGACCTTGATCTTTGGCCACTTTTTCGAATGATATATATGGTAGGACAGAAGGGTAAAAATCATATATTATATTTATAAAAAAAATCATGGAATCACTCGGATAAAATCCATTTGACTAACTCGCAACAGTAGAAACCATTTCAACATGCAACTATGACCTTCACATTGAATAATGTTAAGCGAACTTGACCTTGACCTTTGACCACCAACTGAAAAATCTATCGCTTAAATCAAAAAAGTCTCGTAATTTTGTAGTAAATTAAAAAAAAATCCCAGAAAAATTATAAGACTTTCGCGTCGACGAAGACGAAGCCAAAGACGGGAGCATTCTCCCGTCTTCAGCACATTTCACAAAGTTCTCTCTGACACGTCTATGGGGCAGTAAGAGTAAACACTTTTTAATATGTTCCTTTATTAGTATTCTTTACTTTAAAAAAATTGGCTTCAGCTATTGGCTGACTCTATACTTTTGTGTCACACCATTATAACGCCAATAACTTGAACAGTTAAACCATCTTCCGTATCATAAAATCCTTCATCAAAGCATATCTTCTGGGTTGTGCTAAATTCCCAGTCGTGGGCGTAGTGTAATTAAAACTTATCTTTCAATCCGCGTTTATAAGCTACGTTTTGGCAGTGGCTTGATCTGTAATTTAAAAAATATGATTGTTATCACTTAGCCCAGTTCTAACAATGTGTTCATTTTACACTCTAATTGCACGCTACGCTGATAGGAAAGTTTTAAAAGTGTAAACAAACGTATATCGTAAATCTATATTTATATATACGCGCCCACGCGTGCGTTACATTAACTTAATGCAGCACAATATATTAATTTATCTTTTATTATAATACAACACAATTACACAATAGAGTCAAATACCAACAATCTTGTGCTTTTCAGTGTGAAAGCGTAGTGGTGTTGTCGTGCCTTTTTTAAAGTAAAGAATACTAATAAATGTATATATCTAAAACTGTACTCCTCCTGTCCCATAGAAGTGTAAGGAAGAATTTTGTGAAATATGCGAATAAAACCACAGGAAGTTGATGGCATCGCGTCACCATCAATACCTTTAAATATTTTATTCACTTTAAAACGCATTTGACTTAAAAATTATGTTTTGTCCTAGATTTTTCCTAAAATTTAAGAACATAAATAAACCCTTGGGTTCACAGACAGCCACAAATTAAACTGTTAACGTTAACGTATGGTTTCTTTACAGTAAGTGCAATGATTTTCATATTTTAGAATCAAAATGTTCCATTTCGCCAACCCCTCCCTCTGAACCAGTCAGGCCTACCATCTGCTATCGATGGGCTTGAGCATAAGCAGTCATTGGGCAAGAGAGGGAAATATTTTTTAACGCTTTCATTGGTAAGTGAAAGGTAAAAATCAGAGACAAGAGAAGAATAAATTTTAAGAATTAAGAAACTTATTAAATGCGAAACAGTCTCATATTTTATTAAGAAGGAGAAAAGTGATAGTATTGTAAATATGAGCGAGACAAGCTGGTAAGTAACATCAGTATGAAAGCTGTTTTATCTAAAAGCATAAAGTTAACATGACTCATTTGTTATAATACTCTTTGACAAGAAATGTTCTGACGTCGGGAAAATGTTTCGGTAAACGGTGGCGTAAGTAGCTTCATGTGAGTAAAAAAAAATGTTTACCGAAGGACGCTGTATTATAGATGAATAATAAAGTAAATATTTCGCTACATTCAGCTAAAAGATTTAAGGTAAATCTTTACACAAAGTGCGCTCATATTGCGTAACCTTGCTGAAAATTTTTGAGTTTGGCAAAGTCGCCAGTAGTTAAAAATAATGCTTAGTTGTTATTACTGATTTAAAAGTGTTTTAATAATTGCTAGCTCGTTTATACTGCCATTTATGCCTCACAAGTTTAGGTATTTAATAATCCATTAAATCAGAGCTATTAATAATTTTGATGCATATAATACGTAAAAATGGATAATCAAGACTGAAATATTCATACATAATCCATATTAAGTCTTTCGAGTTCACTGTGTTCACATGTATTAGAGATTAACTGATTGTAGGTCAATGTTCAGCGAAGGAAATTACACCACCAAAATGATGTATTTGGCGTGAAAACATGGTTGTTGTATGGTTGCCGAATAATTTATATATCAGTAATTTTATATGCGTTTCTGACAAAATGGAAACTAACAGACTCAGACGTCAACATAATGAAGTGATATGGTACTTTCCAATATTTACAATGAAAACGACAAAATGTCATTCTTTGCCCATGATGGTTAATCTCTTTTTCATTTGTCTCTCATAATTACGGAACACCGGGTGCAGTCATGAATATTGAAATCGGCCAGCGAACCGCGACCTGGTCGCCATTAAACACTAATTGGCTTAATTGGCTACCCTTGCAGTGAAGGCCCTCGGCACGCAGACAGAACTTCTGTCAACCTGCGAGCGACAGGCCTTGTAGATTTCACCCAGAGTCGCGTAAATCAAAGGTGAAGGGCGCCAGTGACAGCCCTATCTGCCGCCGGGGTTATCTTCACAGACCTCTTTACATCAAGCCAAGCTGGCAAGATCAACAGGTATTATTACACGCCATTCCGAAAATCCCAACGCAGCATATACATACGTATATACACAGCCTGTACGAAAACTCACCCGAAATATTTCGGGAGGTGATTTCTTGTGGAAAATGAGGTAGACATATGCAATCGACTCTCAATACCTCGATGTTAAGAGCCGCCCAAATCTCTTCACTCACTCATGTGCAATGCAAGTTGCTCAATTACTAAGGGAGATATACGTCCTTAAAAATCGAGTTTTAAAATATTTTTTTCACAAAATATCGGAAACTGTGGGGAATTAAACTACGTTTCGCTGGATAAAATTCAGTGTTACCGAGATATTCAATCTATGAAGAAAATAAGCGTCAAGACCTTCCGCCTTCATATAAATAATAGGGGTGGCCACCCTCTAATTGCTTACAATTTGGTTTGCTTCATGTTTTATGCAATTTTGGTGCTATTTTATTGTGCAGTATGTCCTACTGAACAAAAAATGTCCGTGTGCTACAAATGCTCAGGAACTTCGTTTCTTTTTAAACGTCCACATAGTTTTCAGCGGCGAAGATACAATGCCTGGCACATAGGCTATACTTCACTGCGTACACACATAGGTAAACATATCGTAAGCAACCAATATTGGGTCGGTTTTTCCCGAAAGCAGCACAAGTGAAAAGAAACAGATACAGTAGGTGTGAGTTAGGCTCACATGTGTGTAGGACTTCAGTACAGAAAGCATGCCAAGGAATACATGGGGGGAATTGGCCGGCATGCATTTGATGTAGTACGGTACAGCAGGTTGCAGTGGTCGAAGAGCATGTAATTTGTACCAGCAGAAATAACCAAACAACGTAACCCCTCAATCGTTGTAAGTTTGTCGCGGTAAACCAACACCATACGGTAAACACGTACATTTACCATCATTATGATTATTGTATTGTGTAGTTGTTTGATACTAGTTGACTGATTTGTACCTTTATGCATGTATAAGCGAGATCGCAGCGGCAGGGCATGTTCGTACGTATACACAACATTATGATTGTGTTAGTTAATAAACNTCGAAGAGCATGTAATTTGTACCAGCAGAAATAACCAAACAACGTAACCCCTCAATCGTTGTAAGTTTGTCGCGGTAGACCAACACCATACGATAAACACGTACATTGACCATCATTATGATTATTGTATTGTGTAGTTGTTTGATACTAGTTGACTGATTTGTACCTTTATGTGTGTATAAGCGAGATCGCAGCGGCAGGGCATGTTCGTACTTATACACAACATTATGATTGTGTTAGTTAAATAAATTTCCCACTAAGTCCATTTAAGAACAGCCAGCCCAAAGTCGGCTGCTTACTGTATGTCTAACTCCGCGGGTAGTAAGTATTGTCTACGTGCCAGGCGTTGTATCATTGCCACTGAAAACTGCGTGTGTATTTTAAAAGCAAACGGTGGGTCCTAGGCATTTGCAACATGACGATCTTTGTATTGTTATGCAGGACGCACTGGTCAAAATGACAGCATCAAATTGCATAAATCTTGAAGGCAACAAAATTGTATGCAGTTAGCTGGTGGTACTTTCTCCCCATATGTAGGGATGGAGGCGATGTACACAAAGTATGTCCCATGCGGTTGAATTGGACACGCCCATTTGGGCGCTATGGAGGTTGTACTAGTGGAGGACATGTCGTTGATGTGCTGTTGTATCCTCAAGCCGAACAGTGCGCACAAACCAAGGACGACCAGCATAACGCACGTGTCTCTGTAACATGGAAAGAATAAGTCACCGTCTTGCTANTTTTAAAAGCAAACGGTGGGTCCTAGGCATTTGCAACATGACGATCTTTGTATTGTTATGCAGGACGCACTGGTCAATATGACAGCATCAAATTGCATAAATCTTGAAGGCAACAAAATTGTATGCAGTTAGCGGGTGGTACTTTCTCCCCATATGTAGGGATGGAGGCGATGTACCCAAAGTATGTCCCATGCGGTTGAATTGGACACGCCCATTTGGGCGCTATGGAGGGTGTACTAGTGGAGGACATGTCGTTGATGTGCTGTTGTATCCTCAAGCCGAACAGTGCGCACAAACCAAGGACGACCAGCATAACGCACGTGTCTCTGTAACATGGAAAGAATAAGTCACCGTCTTGCTGCGGACTTTGTGGTCATTGTACAAGGCATTGGGCAAAAATTTGTTTTCAAACACAATTTTCATAGGCTAATATCTCCTTTAATATTCCGTTAGGATGTATAATGTCCTGTATATATTTGAATTTATTATTCATAAGGAACCACATCCCACAGTTTGAGCATTTAATTTCCGAACACTCTGTATAATGAAATCTAATACACAAATATATATGTGTGTGTGTTTGTGTCTACACATATAGACATAAGAGGGCNATCTCCTTTAATATTCCGTTAGGATGTATAATGTCCTGTATATATTTGAATTTATTATTCATAAGGAACCACATCCCACAGTTTGAGCATTTAATTTCCGAACACTCTGTATAATGAAATCTAATACACAAATATATATGTGTGTGTGTTTGTGTCTACACATATACACATAAGAGGGCTGTGGCATTAGTGACGGCAACTGTATTTGTGATACTGCGGGAGTGAACGTACCTGTCTGTGGAGGATGTTTCTATCGTAGGCTGTTGTCATTTTTGTGCTATGTGGAAAGAAATGACACACAAACCCTCCCCTGAAGTCACAGGCGACAATGAACATAAAATTTACGGGGGGATGGTTTTTATGGAACTTTCACCTTCGCGATGAACCTGCATGACACATATTCCGCATAATATTGGTTTGAGTTCTGGTTCATAAGCCACGACCAAACATTTATTTGACGCTATTCCCCACCTTTGGTGTACAGAGTGGTTCATAGGGTCCTCAGTTAATGTTAGATGGCACAGGTTGAGAGTATATAAAACAATGCTTCATTACATCTTGATTAAAACAGGTTAAATTAACGGGAATGCATACATTAATTCCTGGCACTTTTGCGTGAAGTACACATACTTTCTCGGGNCCTCAGTTAATGTTAGATGGCACAGGTTGAGAGTATATAAAACAATGCTTCATTACATCTTGATTAAAACAGGTTAACTTAACGGGAATGCATACATTAATTCCTGGCACTTTTGCGTGAAGTACACATACTTTCTCGGCCCTGCGAGTTCTTGACCTGAAGGGCTGATTACAATGTTCTGGCTAACATTTCCGACGCTGAGGTGGCATTAGGTGACAGGACACATCCCTGAGTGACGACGTTGTTACTTAACTGTACTTGTTGCGGGGTAGTGGTTCCGGCAGTTGAGGTCTNACTCCCAAGCTTGTCAGCCGTTTTCTCTGGCGTGTACATTTGCTAGGGGTGGTGGGGGGATAGGTCCCGGGCTGCAGCAACACTTGTAATTTGCCTGCACGCATTAACAACTGCTGGCTTCTCCGCATGTGTACCTGTCGAGGTGCTTGCAGGAGATTAAAATCGTGGGGGGTGTCAGCGAGGTTTCTAATTCCAATATGCGGCACATTTCAAATTCATGGCGACGTTTCTGAACACAAAGTGATCTCAATTCTGCTTGTAGTGTGTCAGGTGGTCACAACATGGTCCATAATGTGCCCACTTTTGAACACACCAATTTGTGAAAATCAGTACAAAATGTCCTGCGTGTGCTGTAGAGCATTTTAAGAGACAGACAAAAATCGTTCGTTAGTATGTATTTAAATCGTTTCATTACGCAGACACACAGTTCAGACTGGCGTAAATATTACCCAAACAACAAAACTACACTCACTTGCAAAAGTAATTTATCACCATTAACGAATTTCGTGAGTACAACGAAAGTTGCCTCACAGTATCGTCATAAACCGACATGTATAACATTTGTGTTTGCTTGCGCAGATTTGCCACTTGGGGATATACAGTTCACTCCATTATCCATAGCTGCNCATGTATAACATTTGTGTTTGCTTGCGCAGATTTGCCACTTGGGGATATACAGTTCACTCCATTATCCATAGCTGCAAGACACTGAATAAGGCCTTTGTAGCTGTGTCAGCGTTAGAGCCACATTCAGTGAACACGTAGCATGCCCCAACGGCACATTCGACAAGACTTTGTCAAGCAGAATGAGTTTGAGGNAGCCACATTCAGTGAACACGTAGCATGCCCCAACGGCACATTCGACAAGACTTTGTCAAGCAGAATGAGTTTGAGGCAGGTCATACCTTGGCCTCCAAGAGACAGGTTGGACGTATTGGCACATTGCTCGCGACTTGAACAGTTCTGTCTACACTGTGAGTCGGTCTTGGACGGAGTAGGAATAGGAGGGTACACATACCCGTTGAGAAAGCTCAGGTTGACCCCAGCTGACCAACGTTAGGGAAGCTAGTTTCATCGTGCTACAGGCTGTAAGCATTCCGTAGGCTTCACTGCGCATCATCCAGGTATGCGTAATGGCAGCTGGAAATACGACTGTGTCTACCATTGCCATATTCAGGCAGTTAATAGAACGGGATCAGTCATTTTGGCATCCCTGAGGATGTCTACCTTTAAGAGCTGGGCATGGCCAAGTATGCGTGACCTTTCTGCCGGGAACGGGAAGTATGGAAGCTTGCAGATTGGTGACGAGTAGTGTGTAGCGAGAAATCAAGGTTCTGTTTTGTTACAGGCGACTGTCGAATTCGAGTCTGGAGACTTCCTGCCCAGGGCAGTGATCCACGCTTCATTGTAGAACGACACACCGCTCCAGCGAGAGGTGTCATGGAATGGAGTGCCATTTCCTAAGATTCAAGGTTCCCAGTGGTGATGATTGAATAAACACTGACGGCGCAGCAAGAGGGCCAGGAAATTCTGCGACCATTTGCGCTCCTTTTTCTGGTGANCGTGCCACCTGCTCCTCGTCGCTTACTGGCAATGGGGTTTCACTGACTGTCTGTCTCAGCGAACTGACTCGGCTGGGGCTGAAACCCCCGGTCGCGGCTGATTGACTTCACTTCCTCTCTCGGAGAGCGATTCTGACTCCCTACTGAACTCTCCAACCGTTTGATTGAACAGTTTGATTGCCTAACTGATGCGACTAACTGACTCGGCCGGGGTCCAATCTCCCCGCCCTCGGTTTACTGACTGCCTTCCTCTCTGAATGGATTGATTCAACTGATCCCATACCCTCCCTGCAAAGAGGCTTATATCCTCTCTTGACTCTCTCCCCTTGACTCCCTCCCTAAGACTGTACACGCGCCTTCCCTTATTAGAGGAGGGNCTATATCCTCTCTTGACTCTCTCCCCTTGACTCCCTCCCTAAGACTGTACACGCGCCTTCCCTTATTAGAGGAGGGGTGTGGAGGGGTGCGCAGAACAAAGCATACTTCATACATGTGCCATGGTTCTTATAGGTTGGGGTTGGGTTTACCTGCACCCTAAAACTTACCCTGTCAGCTCCCCTTCTGTGGCATGTGTCCAAGTTGCCACGGGGTTTGATAAGGGGCGGGGGGGATGCTCGTGGCACAACTCCCAAGCTTGTCAGCCGTTTTCTCTGGCGTGTACATTTGCTAGGGGTGGTGGGGGGATAGGTCCCGGGCTGCAGCAACACTTGTAATTTGCCTGCACGCATTAACAACTGCTGGCTTCTCCGCATGTGTNGGGATAGGTCCCGGGCTGCAGCAACACTTGTAATTTGCCTGCACGCATTAACAACTGCTGGCTTCTCCGCATGTGTGCCTGTCGAGGTGCTTGCAGGAGATTAAAATCGTGGGGGGTGTCAGCGAGGTTTCTAATTCCAATATGCATCACATTTCAAATTCATGGCGATGTTTCTGAACACAAAGTGATCTCAATTCTGCTGGTAGTGTGTCAGGTGGTCACAACATGGTCCATAATGTGCCCACTTTTGAACACACCAATTTGTGAAAATCAGTACAAAATGTCCTGCGTGTGCTGTAGAGCATTTTAAGAAACAGACAAAAATCGTTCGTTAGTATGTATTTAAATCGTTTGATTACGCAGACACACAGTTCAGACTGGCGTAAATATTACCCAAACAACAAAACTACACTCACTTGCAAAAGTAATTTATCACCATGAACGAATTTCGTGAGTACAACGAAAGTTGCCTCACAGTATCGTCATAAACCGACATGTATAACATTTGTGTTTGCTTGCGCAGATTTGCCACTTGGGGATATACAGTTCACTCCATTATCCATAGCTGCAAGACACTGAATAAGGCCTTTGTAGCTGTGTCAGCGTTAGAGCCACATTCAGTGAACACGTAGCATGCCCCAACGGCACATTCGACAAGACTTTGTCAAGCAGAATGAGTTTGAGGGAGGTCATAACTTGGCCTCCAAGAGACAGGTTGGACGTATTGGCACATTGCTCGCGACTTGAACAGTTCTGTCTACACTGTGAGTCGGTCTTGGACGGAGTAGGAATAGGAGGGTACACATACCCGTTGAGAAAGCTCAGGTTGACCCCAGCTGACCACCGTTAGGGAAGCTAGTTTCATCGTGCTACAGGCTGTAAGCATTCTGTAGGCTTCACTGCGCATCATCCAGGGATGCGTAATGGCAGCTGGAAATACGACTCTGTCTACCATTGCCATATTCAGGCAGTTAATAGAACGGGATCAGTCATTTTGGCATCCCTGAGGATGTCTACCTTTACGAGCTGGGCATGGCCAAGTATGCGTGACCTTCTGCCGGGAACGGAAAGTATGGAAGCTTGCAGATTGGTGACGAGTGGTGTGTAGCGAGAAATCACGGTTCTGTTTGGTTACAGGCGACTGTCGAATTCGAGTCTGGAGACTTCCTGCCCAGGGCAGTGATCTACGCTTCATTGTAGAACGACACACCGCTCCAGCGAGAGGTGTCATGGAATGGAGTGCCATTTCCTTAGATTCAAGGTTCCCAGTGGTGGTGATTGAATAAACACTGACGGCGCAGCAAGAGGGCCAGGAAATTCTGCGACCATTTGCGCTCCTTTTTCTGGTCAAGAATAACAGCCCCATTTACGAGTAGGAAAATGTCCGGCCTCACACAGCACGGGTGTCTCCGGTCTGCCTTCGTGATCTCAGCAAAGTTCCTTGGCCAGAAAGGTCCCCAGTCTACTCGCCCTTTGAAAACACTTGGGACGGCAACTTCGGCCATCGGCAAATGCGGCAGATTTGGAGGGTCAATTGTGCTAGCTGTGGGAGGATCTTCCTAAGGAGAACTTCCGATGTCTGTATGCTTCCATGCCCAACCGTATCGCCACCTGTCTCCCTGTTGGTCCCCTACAGTACATGCTTGGTATGTACAATATTTTGATGTTTGCTGAATACATGCTAATATTTATTGTGCTTGTACCCTTACGATGGCACTTTCCGGCTGTTAATATTTTTTTTTGGCGAATGAGTGTATTAGCAGGTTGTATCCATAATCCAAATTTTCCCACCAATTCTAGCTACCTACAAGCTTTTTTTTATAAGCCTTTCAATATAAATCGCAATCCGAAACCACATTTATTTTAATCTGAACACTACTGACATTGAAGAAGTTTTGCCATGGATTTGTGGATTTTTACTTCACTCGATTTTTTGATGCCCCTAGCTTTATGATAGTAGACTTATTTGGGGCAAGGGAGAGTCTATAATGTGATAAACAAAATTGAACTAACATCTAAAAAAATGCTTGTCATGGGTGCGAACACGTAAACTTGTGTTTAAAAGACAACACATTTAAAGTTTTAGCCAAGGTAGTCACCAGCAAATTATAAAAAGAGTCCGATAAATTAAAATTTTGTTTTATTTCAAATATTATAAATTTTTCCTGTAACGATGCTAAGAATTTACGGATAATAATGGAAATATTTTACGTAAATGTACAGTTATTTTAAGGGAACACAATTATAATGACAAAACACAGAGCTGACTTTTCTTAACGCAAAATACGCAGCGTCTCCATTAAAATAATTTAAAGTAACATTTAAAACATTTAAACATGACTAGAAACTGAAAAAGTAACGTATGTCTCAATATTAGTCTGGTCGCAACAATGTTGTAGCTTAATGGCAAGTATGCCAAATGAAATATTTTGATTCGTGTTCTTATCTCTCCCCAGAATAAATAATTATATTTTCAAAGTATTTATAGAGAGTAAAATAACCACATAACAAAAATCTAAATTTTTTGGTCTTTTTTTAAAACGGAAGTACGGAAATACTGTCTTGAAAATTTACGGAAGGATGCCATAAAGTCTCGAAAAGTTATGTGAATTGAACTAAATGTCCTTTATTGATAAATTAACGTGTAATTTCATGGAGAGTTCTGGAAAAATTTTAACCTGCACTTTTCCATTAAATTACACTAATTGTACTTAATAATATACGTCGACGGAAAATATACACTCTGCAGGAAGTTGACACAAAGCCGAGTTTCCGAAAGAGTAAATTTAACTGTGAACGAACTGTACACTGGTTGCCGACGTCACCTACCAGCTCGGCCCCATTCACAAAAATGTCCTGCCATTTCCACCGGCAACATTTCCAGCCGTCTCGGCACACGTGTGTGCACGGGAGGCGGGAAATGCAATGCAGTTGACTTTCACGCGGGTTTCACCTGTGTTCTGGATTTTAAAACGTATATTTTTCCTCAAAGAAAGTACAAAATCTTTCTGGATTTCATGTGACAACTTTATTTTTTAATACGTAACTGTGTGCATTATTTGGGTGGTGTTTTGTTGTTCATTTATGTACTTTGTGTTGTTAAATATAGTAATTTGAAAACCCCAATTATTAGGTGTTATAATATTTTTAAAATCATCAGGCATACTTAGTGAACATATGTATACAATTAGTTGTGGCCACATTATATCCTTCTCTCATACGAAATTTATTCGTGGCGATTGTATGGAGATAACTGCATTTGATTAACATGCTAAGATCGACCTTGTGGGAATATCTAGCTCATACAACCTCCAACCTCACTTATTTTATGTAATAGGTAAGCATTTACTAGTGGAGTACAGCTGTGGTCATTTTTACCTAAGCACATTCTGTCACATTTCAGCTGAGGGAGACTTTGAAGACAGGCCTTCATTCTAGTTCGCCACTGCATGTTGCTAATAATAAACTAGAGATTTTTNGCTGAGGGAGACTTTGAAGACAGGCCTTCATTCTAGTTCGCCACTGCATGTTGCTAATAATAAACTAGAGATTTTTGTTTTGTAGCAAGCAAAGTTGTATTGTAGTTCGCTTCTAACACATTGATTAAATGTTTGAAATTTCACATTAGTTAGATAGCTGTCGCGTCTTTGTGTGAATGGTTCTTCCCATTTCGCTGCCAGAGTGCTAATGTCTGCAATCTTCGCGTCAAAATGGCATGTCCCAATCGAAAGAAAGCCATACAACGCAATATTATTTTTAGAACTACATTGACAAAATATTCAAAATATTACCTAGACCTTCTGGCTAGTTCTTCCCCAGATACTGACCTTTGAATAACGTTTCGCCATATTTATAGCAGGTTGGACAGATTTTCCAGCAAATGCGGTAGAATAATTTCTGTGTTCTTAATTGTTCTGTACTTCAACTACTGTTAACCCTAATATTTTCTTATACCTTAACCGATCTTGTTACCTCAGGAAATAAATTGCATGCAGATATCAAAGTAAATAGTGGAATTCATTCAATGAATGATTACTCCTTTCATGCCGGAATGAAAAGTATTACGTTAAGCTCCGAGTTACCTTAATAAGTTGCTTCTATAAATCCTGCACCAGGGCGCTGTAAATACAATCGGAGGGGGAGCAGAATGGGGTAGGTAATGTGCGCACATGTAAAGAGTAAGCTTATTTGAGTCCATGCAATGACGTTTACTCAAAAGCCTGTATCGCCTCGCCTGGGCCCGCCAACACCACCATTGGGCTGTTGATAACTGGAAACACGTTGCCTGGTCTGACGAGTCTCGTTTCCAATTGTATCTGGCGGATGGACGTGTATGGGTATGGAAACATCCTCATAAATATATGGACCCTACATGTCAACAGCGGAATGTTCAAGATGGTGGAGGCTCTGTCATGGTATGAGGCGTGTGCAGTTGGCGTGAAATGGGACCCCTGATACGTCTAGATATCGACTCTGATAGGTGACAGAAACGTAAGCATCCTGTCCGATCACCTGCACCCATTCATGTCCATTGTGCATTTCGACGGACGTGGGCAATTCCAGTAGGACAATGCAACACCCCACACGTCGAGAGTTGCTACCGAGTTGCTCCAGGAACCCTCTTATGACTTTGTACACTTCCATTGGCCACCTTAATCGCCAGATATGAATTTTATTGAGCATATCTGGGATGCCTTGCAACGTGCGGTTCAGAAGAGATCTCCACCACCTCGCACTCCTATGGATTTAGGGACTACGCTGCAAGATGCATGGTATGAATTGTCTCCTCCATACCTTCAGACATAAGTCGAGTCCATGCCATGTCGTCTTGCGGAATTCCTGCGCGCTCGCGGGGGCTCTACACGATATAGCAGTTGTGCCAGTTTTTTTGGCTTTTCAATGTTTATAGGACACTGTGACTGAGAGGTAAGGTCCGTCTTCAATCAACAGTACTTTTGGACGTGTCTCTGTTCAAAAGCCAAGTAAGTTCACGTCCATGCAGTCCGATTACGGTCTACAATGGCAGTGTCTGAAAGTGAGCTTTGAGAATATAACACCAGGACGAAGCAAATTGAGCGCGCAAAATACAAGCTAACTTTATTTTTTGTCACATAGTGGTGATTTTTAAATTTTTGAAATGATTAATATTTACATATTATCAGATACGCTGTTGGTTTTTTTTAATTATTTTATAAATATATTAGTTTGATTTTAAATATGCTCTTTCTCCCTTACATCCAGGAATTTTCTTTGGTCTAGAAATTTTCAAGTTTCCGTCCTTAAGTACGAGAGATCCCATTCAACCTAGATTTGTTTACAAATCTTCGTAACCAAACTTTATCAATAGTCTTTAAAAATTAAAACTTTACGCGGATAACTACATAACAGATATTTTAAAGTTTGTACGTCTTCAGTTACATTGAAATTTTCCTACGTTGGACTTTCNGCGGATAACTACATAACAGATATTTTAAAGTTTGTACGTCTTCAGTTACATTGAAATTTTCCTACGTTGGACTTTCACCACGTAATGAGGGAACCATTGATTACGATTTCAAAACAAATCACATGAGAAAAGGAAGTAGGATTTCGAAGTACATATACCTTAATATGTTGCGTGTGCCTTAAGAAGTTTCGTTTTTAAATACTGACTATGGGAATTATGTTATGGAGGAACACACGCAAATCCAAGATGGCGGAGATACATCATCCTTAAAATTAAATAGTTCACGCCAAACGTGGGCAGAACTAATTAGCATTTTGTCACGTCCGTTATGAGCAAGCCCAACTTGACCATCCACTGTGGAAATTTAGAACGTAACTATCACACAAATTCGCGCAAAACTATCTGATGTCTTCGTCTTCGTACATAATTTTAGTACAAAACTAGGGACATAAGTAATTTTTCTGAATACTTTGACTTGAGACAAGGCTGCCTTGGATCACGGGTGGTTGGGACAGCGTCATGACGTCAGAGGATCACTTGCACTAATCAGCGTATACTTGTCTTAAGTCACAGGTTGATGTAGTGTAATTGTAAATAGGCGTTCACAACATGCTATTTACAGGGTCTGGAATGGGAATTGACAAAGAGTGTCAGTTAGCAGTTTATGCTTACTAGGCATACAACGCCACGAGAAGATCGTTATATGGCGCTAACTTCCACACGACGCAATGAGAGCACAGCAGACTAAGTTAGAGACTTGGAGGTAGTTACAGGGGTAAGATCTTCCAGGTAATCTGCCGTTTTAAAATACGTCACTTCTGTTTCACTATTGCGTCACTACTAGTGTACTCGTTTTATATATGTTTGAAATATCATTTCAGTATTTAAGTCAGTAAAAAACGATTACGAGTAATAGTTAATTATATGATTATTTTAGTATTTAAATAACGTGATAATAAGTGATTTCATTATCATTTGAGCATTTACGATTTTCTTTTAATAGTGTATATTTGTCCGTTTGATATTATATAACTGTGTTTACTTACGAACATTTAATTTTACGACATCTCAAGGTATTTTGTTACTAATTTATTAATGAATTTTTTGCGTGGGACCCCTTTCGATTAATTAATTCCCTTTTCAATATATTTAAGCAATCGATTAATAAATCTCTTTTGTTATGACAGCTTGTCAAATTCTGTTTCATGAAAGGCACTTTTAATTTTTACACATTAAAAATGTGATAAATTGTTGTATTTTAATGTTTCAATCGTAATGAAGAAATTTTGTTTGTTATTATTATGTCATTTAAATGATTTTTGTGTCAAGTTTCATAAAATGTCATTCATTTATTTGAATAATGATAAACATAATTATGGTATTTTTCTTTTTAAGTCAGTTGTTTCTTTGAGTTTTATGAAAGGAAAAGAAAGTTAATTTAAAGAAAATGTTTCGTAACGCACAACCACAAGTCACGTCTTTTATTTATAGACATTCAAGTCTTCCTCTGGGCCTATATGTTTTATTATACACGTAAGTCTTGTATTGTTATTTTTTACTTATTCTCTCTCTTCTGTGCCATGTACGGTCACCCAGCATAATAATGTATTAGCGATTCATATTTGACCTTTATGAGCATATTTGATTGTGTTTATCGCTGCCTTTTATATTTGTTTGTGACGTATCATTTGGTAATACTATTTCTTTATTATGCCACTTTGTTTGCTATAGTTTTTGTGGGATTTTGTTTGTTGTTTGTACCAAGGACTCGGGACATTTATGAGTTTGTTGTAAGTTGATAGTATATTTTCTTTGTTTCTTATCTTTTGGTCGTAAATTGGCATAGTAAACTATACAGAGACGGTTGCCTCACTTGGGACTTGAGGCCAGGATGCCTGCGATATGTACAATTCTTACTACTGTCCAGAGAAATATTCTATTAACTTTGTGCACAAAGAATCGAGCGTTGGTGAGATACATTTCCTGCAATGGTATTGTGTGACATGGTACAAAATCATTTCCTCTCGCTTGGATTTGCGCATCTTCTCCTTTTGCAACATGGACAGACGGGAAGGCCCAAGTTCAAACGGCAGGACAAACGGAAATGCAAAAACATCTGCGAGGGGCACATGTAATATTTAGTTGCGTTGTTATTTTTAAGATGTTTGTGTAAATATAGCACGTTCTTAAATATTGCCAGGAAAGTTTGTTAGTGTTTGGTGAAGTTATGAATTTGTATGGGGGTATTTTGCACACTGGAGTATTTTTATTGGCAGTTCAGAACAGCAAAAACACTTTATTTATCATCAGTTCTTTTTCAACATAATATTAGTAAACACATTTAAAATACTTGTCGATTCAAACAGTATTTTGTTTTAGTTCCCATCTATTTTTTCCTTTTCCTAAAACTATAACGTTACCTGGTCGGTCGAGGATAGTAATGCGGACGTCATGCGGCGACTATGTTAAGAAAAGTCACAATATTTTACAATATTCCCTTTTTCGAAAAGAATGGGCACCAGCTCACTGGGTGATAATGAAGTTACAGTTCTCAGGATCGTGGGCCGAACGACCACGTGGCTGTATCCCCTGACACACACGGTACAAATTTACAGGAAANGTTCTCAGGATCGTGGGCCGAACGACCACGTGGCTGTATCCCCTGACACACACGGTACAAATTTACAGGAAAACGTTATATATACCCGGGGTATTCAGGCTTCTTAGCACGCTTTAATAATACCTTTTTACCTTATAAATGTAGGATCCCTCCTTGAGGCGTCGATGACTTCCTGGACAGGGCCAGAGCCCGAGATACAACACAATAATGAGAACTCAAAAGTTTCGGTTAGCTCAAGTAAATTGTATTGCTGAATACTATACACAGTTACATGTATGCAATGCCAATTAAAGCAGACCTGACTCACAAGGCCTGCCAGCGGCCGTTATTATACAAAAAGGCCAAGAATGGCGTGAAAACCTACAAGAGTAATTAAACCTCCGGGGTCGGCAAATTGAGCTGCCCGAGGGGTGCTGCGAACGCGGGGAAGGCTGTTGATAAATTAAATAAAAGTTCCAGTAAAAAACGATAATCTATTGCAGTTAAGTGTTCAGAACAAAGTATGAGAGCCCCCCGCGACGTGACGCACCATCAGCACCTAAGACACGTGGAATCAGACTGCCGGAAATGGCGAGAGTCAGCGGCTACCTTGCCGAGAGCTCCCTAACCTTCGCGTGGTTAATTAATTATCTAACCTTATTAACACAGAACTTGAAAAATATACACATAAATCACTGAAATGTTCTGAGTGAGTTTTCTTAATCCTGTACAGAGTTAAGCGTTCATAATTAAGTAATAATTTAAATACAAAACATAATTATTTGGTGCCTTGCAGAGCACGTGGGAAATCTAGGTCTTTTAAGTTTTGGGGCACTCTACGACCGGAACGGTCAGGTTGAAAGAAATACGAATTATTTCCCACATCATTAATTGGCTTGATTAGACGCACAATTGCACTCGGAAAATTATATAGAACACTTAAAATACCCTAGCCTTACTACTCTACACCTCATTAAATATGCACGTTGCGTACATTTATTCTGCGATTACTTTGAAAGCAGCTAAGGGCTAATTTCACGAACATTTGTCCGTGTGCAATAAATTCTATGGCTATTTATTACACATTTTAACACTGGATTCCTATCCTAATTACACTTATCTATCTAGGGACACCACGGGCACTAAGTTGGATCACTGGGTGAACGACGCGGACACGCATCGGGACGTACGACGTGCGTGTTCCGCGGGCCGCACTGGTGCAGCGACTGTGGGCCGATGACGTGATGACAGTGGCCGTTCCTGACCACGCAGGAGTGTCCTACGTCAACTACATTACGATATTGTAAACGATTTCTCAACATGAGTCTTGTAAGGGTTGACCAGGCGCATCATGCATACTACGACGTATGCAATGTAGACGCCGTGCTAGAGACTGATCGTTTAACCAAATATAATAGACTTACGCATAATCCGTTTTTATGTAACACCTAATAGCTTGATATTACACACTAGGCTTGTATTCTAGGTACTGCAGATAACCTATTTCTACTGCACTGCGAAACAGAAAAAACTATACAATTAAAAAAAACATGAAACACTTAGGATACAGTAATAAGACTGTACTGAATACTCTTTCCTAACAATTATCGTAGCAAGTGATGCAGGTTCACCCGATATTTCTGGCCTGCGCCTAGAGAGAAACTGACATCTGCCACTTGTCCGCTGACTANAAGTGATGCAGGTTCACCCGATATTTCTGGCCTGCGCCTAGAGAGAAACTGACATCTGCCACTTGTCCGCTGACTAGAAGAGTGGGGTAACTAGCGTGCATTCGCAAATATGGCATTCCAAAGCTTTCACTTCACTTGCCACTCTGGCTGAAAAGTTTGACGCAGTGGCAGTCTACTACGCGCTACGTTCACCAGATCGCAGGGTATCGCTGTCTCTGGTCAATTAAATGATTGTAGTTAGTGCATTCTGAAAAATTTCCTCCCATACTGGTAACCAGATCGTGTTTGTTTCCTACTATTGTGGGTTTATTCACTAGTCGAATATTGGAATGTCGCCTATGCTGTCAAAAAATAAAATTTAAAAAAATCATACATGAGAGGTGTTTTTTATGTGTTAAATGTAATGGAAAATGATGCTCAGAAAAGTTGTATTCCTTTGTCGAACCCTACAGAGCAAGCGCAACTGTACACATCGGTGACCAACGGAATTCTTTCGCGTTACAATTTAGCGAATTAAGATATAAGGGAAGCAATTACAGGAGGTTGGTGAAGCATCATTTGAAACAACACACAAGGAAAGAAAAGATCAAAAGACTTGCCAGATTAGTATGAACATAATATTGCCCGTAAAATTGTTCACAATTTTTTATAATAAAAGGTTGTGCCTATAATTAAAGAAAGTAAGGAAAAGTTGGAGACTGAAAATAGGTTTGAAGCCTGCAATAGTTTTTTTGCAAATGGCCCGGTTCATTGAGGAATGGAAAACTTAGTAACATATACGAACTAAAATTTATTTCCTAATTAGCCAACTGACAATATGACATAACATATATAAAGTGATATATATCTAGCAGCGTACTATCACATACTGTATACTGTTCGCGATTAATTGAGCACTTCTGAATGCCGTACTTAAGATATAGTTTTCTCATCTCACCTTTCCGTCACATATAAAACTTAGGTTGTGTAGGGCCAAATGAAATTGATGAGCTAGTCAAGTGCAAACGTGAATTTGTTGAGAAATTTATACTTAATTCGCTGCCGTTTTAACTGAGGGCCTGTCTGCCAGTGTGTACGGCAGCATATGTGTAGTTGAAGCAATTATTTTAAAAGTGCTTACTTTACCATGAACAGGCTATAAATCACAGTACTCAGAGCACATAATAAACTATTACGCAATATATGTTATAATTAATTAAATAATTAAATAATGCCGATTAACAAAGATTGTACCTTTCAATGCCTGAGATCAATCAGAGGCCAGCAATCGTCTAACCCTCTGTTAAGCTCCTTCTACGCTACGCCGTAGCGCTGGACTGGGACCAACCCGTAAACTCCCGGTAGTCACTTCGTCACTGTCTCTTCGTGCTTTATATGACCGCCATAGCTCGATAAACAGCCATCCAGAAATATTCAAGAATTGACGTCGGCGGGTTAAAGAACTCATCCTTTTCTGGTTACCTCACACTGCATGTCCAGATGACTTAATTCCCCAACAAGAAGTTTCTCAAAATGGGAGAAAATCCTCAACCTCCTCGAGAGTGTTGGGGCCGCGGTGGCTGAGCAGTCAGCCTGCATGCCTCCCACAAGGCTAACCGGGTTCAATCCCCGTTCGGACCATCCCCGGATTTTTGCATGTGAGAATCGTGCCGGACAATGCCGCTGGTCGGCGGGTTTTCTCAGGGATCTCTCTTTTTCCCCCACCTCATTATTCCGGCGCTACTCCATACTCACCTCAATCACCTTAGTTGCCTCTCAAGACCTCGCTGTTAAGAGAAGTCCAAATCTCTTCACTCACTCTCTCGAGAGTGTTACACCACCAAGTGTGAGATGCCGTACAAGAGAGGGCCAAACAAGTCATATTTTATCATATCTCCGCACCACAGAGCACATCAACCCATGCTGGACTCGTCTACTTGAAGTCGCATGAATCACTGATGCTCGCTTGCTTGTTAGTTAGGCGGGGGTGGAAAGAAGAGGCATGAAACTGACCATTACTTTCATACGTAAAACCCTAACATAATTGTAGACATTTCAGAGGTGTAAAACTAAAGCTGAACGCCCAGCTTTAGTTGACAAACACTTCATCAAGCAGTGAGAGAATTTTCGTTTCAAAAACAAAAACAGAAATTTAAACTGTTTAGGCGAATCATTTATTTTATGTTCCCATGTGCAATAAATAACGTTTGGAAACATTAAATATCGTCCTTCCGCCCATGTAGAAAGGAGAACGTCTTATTAAATACGTGACTGTGGTAAATATGTTATCGTACCGAATATCCACGTCATGTGAAAATCACCCAAATTTCCGTGTGATTATCGCTGTCCTAAGAATCGTACCAGTTGAGGGAAAATAATTATTGAAAAACTAATCCGAAACCTACCAGCAAAAGTTAAATAGTGCTTTATAACTCACCGTATCGTAAAGTCTGCGTAAACGAATCTCCTTCATTCACCATACCAGCAAAACTTGGAATAAACAAGTGGTTAAAAGAAAACAAAATAGTATTTAATGAAGACATGTTGAAGCCAACTTTGTAAGTCATTTAAATAAATAATCTGCAACGTATTTTCTTTTCTGAGAACCAAAGTCTTGACAATTTCAATTAAGCGCCTCTTAGACGGCGTATCATCCTGATTTAAAAAGTATTGAATCTATTTGGGGGAAAGTTATGGATTTGGCGGAACCAATAAATGTGAGTGTAATATATCAGTTAATAGCACAGTAAAGGAAGACTACATTCCATTCTGAAATCACGTGAAAAATGTGCACAGGAGTATTAGAGCCAGGAAGTCTGATGTGGAATTCACAACATTATTATTTCACTTGGCGGCAGCGATAGCACCAGTATCATTTCGGACTCTTGCGAAGATGGAATGGAAATAACTTGTGAGATTCAGAAAAGCTAACATAAGGCAGGCGTAATATTCGGTTATTTTATCAATGTTTTCCGGCATATACCCTCTTCCTAAGCGTACGCACTGCCAGTTCGTGACGTCACTCAAGCATAATCTAATACTGCAGGAAGTGTAAGTGGCACTGTATTTTTTTTACAGATGTGCGCAGGTTCGGTCTTCGTAGTAATTCCCAGGAAAATTACATACGGCGAGAAAGGGGAAGTTTGAGAAGTCCAGCTGACATCATTCAAGGGGACATTTATGAAAGCGGCAGCATCGTGTTGGGTTCACGCACACACCTCCACGTGTTTAATCGTGGCTCTCTAACCCAGCAGTTTAACACAGGTGTTACTCTCCGACTGTTGAGTCTGGTTTTCAGGAGTACAAAATGTTTACTCTTTATGAATGGCAACGCCCGTCCACATCGAGCTGCACTGGTGAATGACTGCCTGAAAAACGAAGACATCCAGGTGTTTATATGGCCGGCCAGATCTCCTGAACTCAGATATATCGAGCATGCTCGGGACGCACTTGTATCGTATTGTGTGACGAACGGAGCTTCAGGAAGTCATGTGTTTTTTTTTTGCCATACATACTGCTAAGTGCGGGTTGGGTAAAACTATTTTATATGAACACTCATTTCACCCTTGCAACTCCTGTTGTAAGTTGAGAAAATTATATTCTTTCTCTTCTCCCTCTCTTTATTTAAATGTACCTTTTTCTTTTCGGAAGTGCTCGATCATAAAAGTACGGAAAACATTTATTGATAATATGGGAACTATCCCCGGTTTTCCATATTAAACTGTAGGTAAATATTGAGTTGTTCTGGGTCTGGGGCAGACTAACACAGGGTGAGCCTTGGGAAACCAATGTAGTTTATAAATATGAAAATAAAAATCATATCCGGCAGCAAAAGCTTTACTAACAATTTTTTATAACTGCATAGTTTGCGGCCTAGAGAGATTGCGTAGTGGTAACATTCTGGACTCACAATCAGGAAAACCCGTGTTCGATTGCCCGATGTGGTTCTCCTGATTTAGATTTTCTATGGTTTTCTGGCATTTCTCCAAGTGAATGCCGTAGTGGTTCCCAAATACAGACCAGGGCTAATTAATTTCGCATTCCTGATTGTCTGAGCGACTTCTTTCCATCTCTTATGACCCCGCTGTCGAAGAGGCGTTAGCTCCTTCGATCCCTTATTAATTTACGAGCTCAAATGTTATTATTATGTGCATGCCAACANTGTCGAAGAGGCGTTAGCTCCTTCGATCCCTTATTAATTTACGAGCTCAAATGTTATTATTATGTGCATGCCAACAATTCTAACTTTTTTTACAGAGAAGCACAGGGTAAGTAATTGGGAGAATGCATATGCAGCCACTGCACCAGCATTTTCCTGTAATGGGGTGGGTAAAACTACTTTGGGGAAAAAACACCCCCAGTGCAACCGGTGAAGATCGAACACACGACCTCTCGAATGCGAGTAAGACATGTTACCGCATGACCAAAAGCAGCGCAGATTACATAAAAGAAAGGTGCAGAATATTAACAAAATAAATAACTCACAAGGAAGTCACACAAAATACACGTCATTGATATTTAGTGAGCATAGTATTGGCCATAATACTTCACTTCCAACATCTCCACGATCGTTGACACGGCACTTAAAGTATTATTGCCGTTCAAGAGGCAAACATTATGATCTACTTTCTTTTTTTTTTTTTTTACACCTATTTCATTGTGATGTGATGTAAAAGTCTGATAGACATATAAAATTGGGGGAAAATGACATTTCAAAAATGAATGGAAATATTTATAGGAATTAGTTAAGCTTTTATGATTCTTTGTACAAACCTCATATTTGGGCTAAATTAATACGTTAGGCAAAAGCTTACAATATATTTATATATTCTTGTTATTAGAATTTCTTACACGCTGTTCGCCAGTATTTGAATTTAAATACTTTAATAAAATTTTATATTTAAATAGTTTGGAAGTTAAACCATTACCACAGGCGAATCAAGTGTCGGATTTCGAAGAAATTGCAACATGCAAGTCAAGTGACTTCAAAATACTCTTTATCACAGAACAAACTTCTGAACATAAAAAAAACTCTTTGAAATAAGTCAAAATTAACCATATTTACGTTACAAAAATTAATTTTATTTATTTTTTTTTGTATTTTTACAGTTGCCTTTCGAATTTACATCACAAAATCATAAAATAATATAATCTAAAAAAAAGAATTGGCACTTGAAAAGTCTTCCCACATACTTAGCATCATGCAAAATACTGCTTGATTTTTTTATACTTCTCAACGATACTCACGAAACGTTCATGGCAAAGGTAATTAAGATGCTGCTAGATTTTGAAGTTCCGAGTTCAAATCTCTAATAAGGCCTTACTGTGTGCGTTTTAAATGCACGTTTACTTTATTACATAATGTAAGGTGTCGTAAATTAAAATTCCCGCCACATATAGCAGGAGCATTGTACTGCATTAGTCACATATGATGTCAGTCAAGGAAAGTGACGTGGAAAACCCCTTCTCCGTCTGGTAAGAGGAAAGGAAGAGCACAGTGGAAGGAAGGAAAGGAGTGTCGCACCGGCGGGAAAGTCGTCAGTCTCAAGGGTCGCAGGAGTGCCGCAGGACACCAGGTGGTCTCGTATTCCTCCCTTCTTCTTCATCATATCACTTCGGCAAGAATCTCGGTCCTGCGTGTGCCCCACTTCACTTCTAACGTGCATAAAGGGAACATGACGTTAGTAACGGAGCCTATACAATCAGTGATACCACAGACAACCAGCAGGCGGCTCGACTGGTTGAAGTAGCTCCCCCCACTCCCTCCCAAACGCTGACGACCAGGGTGATGAAGACCTAGCAATGATTAGATAAAGAACCTGGACTCTAATAACGAGGCAATTGACGGGGATAAATTAACTGTAACTAATATGGAATTACAAACGAATAAGAAAAGCGAACCAGTTTAAAGACAACTTGGTGCAAGAACCGTACATGAGATGTAAGGACATGACACCGAACGGAAGGACCAGTGGTATGGGAAGAGGATATACGGCAGTAGAGGCACCCCTCTCTGCTTGCTTATTCAACACCGATAAAATTGTTCTGTAATATAGATTATGTATGTTGTAGTAGTGTCATAGGCTGTTCATGGTAAAGTAAGCACTTTCGAAATCAGCAATTGAAAAATGTCTCTGCCGCTACCTGAAATATATTTAAAGGAGCGCACTAATTGGAATGCGCCCAGTACATTTGGTAACGGCATAGGTAAAGTAGTTAAATTCTTTAACGTTGAATTCAATATGAATACTTAAATGATTTGTTTCTTTCTCTTTTGTTTTTGTAATGCAAGGAAATGAAATAATTAGAAAATCTGAATAGTATTATCTTGTCCAATATATGTACAGCTTCCGTTGACCGACGCATCAATAAAGTGACTAGATCCATGGCGATGTAAAATTACATATAGTGCGATAATGCACAATGTGCATACACGTATATCTACAGCAGGGCTTTGAAAAGTGCTTTCAAAATAACAGCCTATAGTTGTAGTGGCTGTGATAGTAGTGGAGATGGCAGTGGTAGTAGTGGAGGTGGAGGTGGCGGTGGTAGCAGTATTGATGGTCGTGCTACTGGTTGTGGTGGTGGTGTGCCACTTATAAAATCTGCTACCAAAAAATTATATTAAGAATTTCGGAAGATACGTGTTGGAAAACTAAGCACAAATACATCTCAACAAAAAATATATTGCTATTGCCTTAAACTAATAATTACCATTTGATACACAATTCAATGGTCATTTATAAGGAATTAAAATAAAGAGATAAAATAGGCGGATTTGTGACGATAAATTTTAGAACGACATTTGCGAGCACAAAAGCTTTCACAACATTTAGCGAAAGTGATGATATTTCCACATCATTAAACTGAAATTTCATAATATAATATAGTTATTACTTACTTGTAAAAAGTATACTATAATATCTTCAAAAATATGACATATAAAATAAAACTNATACTATAATATCTTAAAAAATATGACATATAAAATAAATCTAATTAACTAAGAGTACGTGAAAAGGTCCAAATTACTAACATAATCTCGAAAATTTAAAAATTCACAGACTCCCCCCCCCCCTAAAAGCGGACGCTAGGGCGTTTCTTCAAACACTTAATTATACATGTAGCTACACAAACTTGTCCTAGTTTACTTGAAATACTAACACGAGTATAGACAATAGCAAATACAAGCATCAAATATACTCAGATAGCAAGACAGCATATATTACAATGTAAAGACTTAAAATAGAGTATTAATGATTGTATTAATTCTTAAAATTAAATGGATACTTAGAGAAGGGGTATATTTACACTAACAAAACCATGTGCACACAACAAAACTTAAAGTTAGTACGTAGGGTTTTTCATAAAAATTCAGCTGGATTAATATCGGCCAAAGAAAGTTAGCTCGTGGTCTGCCAAACCAAAATGCACGTATGTCACACGCAACTGTATGTTCAGAGAGGTGATCTGTCCACCTGAACTATGCTGACAAATCACAACGAAATGAAATTGACCCCTTTAACATATTTGAGTTTATGTGAAATTTTCTTAAGTTGCGAGATGTAAGCCCGTCAAGGGTCACAAATGGCAAGTGTGACATTAGTGAAGAATCTCCGAACACTGATAAGGAAATTTCCATCTATAACTAAGCTTAGCCGCCTTTTTATCTATGGCTTTGCTCAGAGCATGTGTTCTGCACATTACGAAGACTCCTATTTTGAATGGGTTATCCCCTTACTATCCTTATCGTACCTCATCTTTGATACGTCATGTGCCACATTCAAGTTCTGACGAGCTCTTTTCCAAGTCTCGTTGATGTCCTTCGGATCATCAGGCAGAATATCAGCGAGTGACCAAAGATTAGAAAGACGTGTGTTTGGTTTCTACGTGAACATGAGTTCAAAAGGAGTGGAATTATCTCCCCCATGGCATGCATATTTGAATGCCATTTGCAGCCATTCAGTGTTTTGATCTCATTTTCCCTGACTGTCAACATAAAAGGCAATGAAAGCGAAAAGGGATTCCTGTTGAATCTCTCTGCATGTGGCGGTTGTGGATTATATGGTATGGTGGTAACATATTGAATGCTGTGACTGAACCATATGTTCTTGAATAACCTGAACTTGAACTATGGACTATTGTTCTATATTATGATTGAAGGAACCCTTGAAGTTTTGAAAATAAAATTTTTCATTGCGGAAATGGTTATTTCAGAAGTAGTTTTATGCAGAGTCAGTAGCCAAACAAATTTCGTAAATGCACCAACACATGCCAATAACACAGTGTTACCTGACTTAGAGCGAGGAAAAGGTCCAACAAAATCAATAAAAATATTTTGTAATTGTCGCTTTGCTATGTCCAATAGCTGTAACCCTTACTTGGTATCCCACGCAGGCTTGCATAATCCACAAAGTTTACAAAGTTTCACTCTCTTAAATATCTTGGCACATGACTTTCCAGATAAACGTATTTCTAATAGCATTCATAGTTTGGTCAATTTAAGGATAAGCTCATAATGGGGACAAATAAAATTACTGGAACACCATGTCATGGAGATTCTGAGGTAAAACAATTTTATGATCTCTTTAAGAAATATATTTGCAATGCATAACAACGCCCTTCAATATTTGTACTTTTTTGGTACAGTACCTTTCTGAATCTGATCAATAATGTCACTAACATAAGGGTCTGACTTCTGATGAGTCTCTATATCCTGAAATGCCATAGGAAAATTGGTTATCAATGCACCGCTAACATTAGTTTCCTGTTGAGAGGAGGTTTCCTTTGTAGAATTCTCGAACATACAAGACAATGTGTTTGCAACAATATTTTGAGTACATCAGATGTGTTTAATTTAGAATTTGAGGGAAGATATCACTACTATCCAACTACATAATTTTTCTAGTTGTTTAGGATGTGCTCGTAACGATGACAGTGCTTGATTATACATTTCAATAAGAAATTCTCTGTGTTCCAAAAATTCCCAAGACAACTGCTAAACACTCTAACTCATAAACGTATAAATATTTCCGTTCCTGATATGTCTAGGTACATGATGCAAATGCGTTTGACTGCCTCTGCCCAACAATTTCTTGCGACAACAAAGCACAGAGTGCTGTGCACGAGGCATTTGTTTAGAGGATATCGCAGGTACGAAAGTTAACTCAAATAGACACGTGAAAGTTAACTTCAGTAAATTCAAAACCACATCAACCTCAAGTAAACATAACAGCGCTATGGTCACTTGTATTGTCGTTTAAGTGCATAAGACCATATCTCAGCACCATACGACATTATCGAGTGGGCCACATAAGTCAAGAGTTTTTTTATCTGGTGTAGGTCCACCTATGTTCGCCATTAGTCGACTAAGTCCGGACACCGAATTTCTTGCCTTCGTTGCTGTCAGGTGTATATGCTCGTGATATGATAGCTTCTAATCGAGGGTCACTCCCAAATACCTGGTTGCTTTCTTGGTTTCGATCGCGGTGTAGCCGGCGTACATAAGGTCGGATATTTCGACTCGGTTCTTTGTAAAAAAATACTAATTCTGTCTTACGTTTTGCTAATTATAAGACGTGCTCTATAAACCAAGTCTTCAGACGTCGGGCGGTTAAGCTGATTTTATATTGAGCTTCTTCTATTGTTNTAATTCTGTCTTACGTTTTGCTAATTCTAAGACGTGCTCTATAAACCAAGTCTTCAGACGTCGGGCGGTTAAGCTGATTTTATATTGAGCTTCTTCTACTGTTCTAACTTAAAGAACTGCGGCTATATCATCAGCGTATCCTACAAGAAAAAAGATTCCTCGGGCATGTCCACTTCAAATATGTCATGGTAGCTCATGTTCCAGCAATCGGGGCCAAAAATAGATCCTTGAGCTGCTCCTCTCGTCTCGTCTTTTCTGCGGGATCATCTAGAGTGGTGTACATAAGTACTCTGTCGTCTAGATAATCTTCGTATACGTATGTTAGATAGTCTGTATACATTAAACATAATCAATGCTTTCATTACATCAGTCCATCGTAGTGAGTTGAAGGCAGTTTTAACATCAAGCGTGGCTAGGATGCACATCTTTCTCGATCTGTGGTTTCCCATTTAAGTTAGAAGGGCCACCGCTACCACCTCGTTTATAGCACTAATAGTAGACATAGTAGAGCGTCCTTTCCTGAACACATGTTGTTGGTTTGATAGGTCTCAATGTTTTTTAAAGCCTGCTAGAATTCTGACCTTAAGAAGCTCCTGGCATATTTTTCCGGCAAAGACTACCATACACAAAAGCCGGAAGGACGATGGCACATCGTCCAGTTTATTCGGTTTACGAATAGGAACGAACCTTTGTCTTTTCCATCTTTTGCAGAACATGCCAGCTTTGAGACAGGTATTATACATGTCCGCAAATTTTTGTGTGTATGTTTGTGCGGCGAGCTTCATTGCCTCTATTGGGATCCCGTCTAGTCCTGGAGTTTTACCATTTTTCATCAAGCGTACTGCTGTTTTAATCTCAAGGCTTGTGAAAAAGGGGGGCTCCTTTTTAGTTTGTCGGTGCGTTGTACGTTTTCTCGGCGTGTCATCGGGAAATAATGTGTCCGATATTTTTCATCGACACTTTGTATTTTGGTTCACCGGGGAGTTGTCCGCCTGACTTACGTGTTACTATCTGGTAGCCAAGGCCCCACGTGTCGTTATTTACTTCCTTACATAGCTCTTTCCATTTTTGGGATTTGCTCTTTTTAATGGCATGTTTTAACTGTCTCTTGGCATCCTTATAAACGGCACTTACTGTTTCGAGGTCACTCATGTTCTTGTGCGATTTCTGTGCTATTCTTCTTTGCTTAAGACATTTAGCTCTGAGGGATGCAATGTGTGAATTCCACCAGTAGACAGGTTTTCTTTTTGTGTGGGGTTTTTTCCTTGGCATAGACCCGACGCTTGCATGTGTGATTGCATCCATGACTATTGCTACCCTGGTTTCTACTTCTTCCCGAGTTGGGGAGTCAGTGATAGCCAGGATATTTCCCATTAGATGTTCGTGCATGGCTTCGATTAATTTTCCCTCGTCCAGTTTGCTTACGTTCCAACGAAAACGGCGTTTGTCTATTTGATGAATTTCATGTGAGATTACTTCAAAACAAATGTGTTGGTGATCACTACCTGTAAAGTGCTCTGATACGTGCCATTTGGATGTCTGTTGAGCAGAAGGTCACATCGATAATGGTCTCTCTGTGACCCGCTCGCCTTAAGGTGGTTGAGGTTCCTTCGTTTAAGACTTCAAGATACACTCTGGCCGCCATCTCTGCAAAGATTTTCCCTCTCCTATCAGTAAATGCCATACCAATTCCGCCGCTTTGGCATTCAAATCTCCCGTTAAGATTGTTTTACCCTTCAAAGATCGTAAACAGTCTTTGAGGTTTTCTGCTTCGCGGAGAAAGGTGTAGGTGCTGTCATTTGGCGTAAAGTAACATCTTACTATAAAGCAGTGTTTTGTCTTAATCTAGACAAAGCCATCATATGCACCTTTCTCTAGGATATATATACTAGGGTCTATAATCCATATCGCGGCAGTTCCCGTGTTATCAGTGGCCCATGCGTGTCCGTCTTCAGTTTTATATTATTCACTTATAATCGCAACGTCTACCTTGGCGGAAGATATAGTTTTTGTTTGTAAGTCAATTGCTAATCGACTTCTCTGCAGATTTCCCTGGAGGAAGCGCATCATATTTGTCTTTATTTAGCTTCGTTAAGAGCAGTGCGAAAAACACGGCAATTTCCTGCGCGTGTTCTGCGTTCAGTTGTTTCCCGTCATCTACGCAAAGTTAGCACTTTGGTGTTTGAGTGCATGNGTGTCCGTCTTCAGTTTTATATTATTCACTTATAATCGCAACGTCTACCTTGGCGGAAGATATAGTTTTTGTTTGTAAGTCAATTGCTAATCGACTTCTCTGCAGATTTCCCTGGAGGAAGCGCATCATATTTGTCTTTATTTAGCTTCGTTAAGAGCAGTGCGAAAAACACGGCAATTTCCTGCGCGTGTTCTGCGTTCAGTTGTTTCCCGTCATCTACGCAAAGTTAGCACTTTGGTGTTTGAGTGCATGAGGCTATTTTGTGTTCTGGGTTACCGCACTTAAAGCATATATTTTGCCTATCGAGGCCCTTGCATAGTTTTGCTAAGTGGCCGTATCCGAGGCACTTGAAACAGCGTTGTACGATCGTTCGTTGTGGAACCCTGCAGTAAATCCAGCCGATCTTTATCATATCGGTAGTAGTTGTGATGCTAATTGTAGTTGTGGTGGTTCTAGTGGTGGATTATGCTGCTGCTATTGGTAGTAGTGGTTATGCTATTGGTAAAAGTAGTAGTTATTTTGGTAGAAGTAGTTGTGCTATTGGTAGAAGTGGTGATGCTAGAGGTAAATAGAGGTGCTGCTATTAGTAGTAGTGGTGATGTTCATTGTTGTAGTTTTGGTTCTAGTGGTAGTAGTGGTTGTGCTATTCTAAGAAGTGGTAGTGCTGTTGGTAGTAGTGGTGGTGCTATTTGTAGTAGTGGTGGTGACATTAATTTAAGTGGTTGTGCTAGGGGTTTCTTTTTGGAGAGGGGTAAAAATCTTCAAAAGACAAAGTGGGAAAATGAAGAAAGATGAAAGGTAGTGTGGCGCTTTTACCCAATAAAAATCTCTCGCCCTCTGGTGTAGAGGGACCAGACTGGGACCGCCTTGCAGCATTAAATCAGTCTGAACAAGTTCACCCTAAGCGATCTGTCATGTTCACGTATCTTGTTCGCTTCTTTTCTCCTTGAGTATGCTTTCGGTGGAAACGCATACTATGCTCCAGCTTTTCTCGTTTTTTATTTTTAATGTCACCAGGCTATCAGCACTGAATGTCTCTCCTAGATGTGCTTCTGCTTGACTTCGTTCTAGTATCCATCTGCGGCAGGTGAACATAGTGTGCTCAACGTCGTCGACTTCCGTACAGTAAGAGCGTCGGTCTGTTGGTAGTCCACCCATTTGATGCAGGTATTTGTTGAAACAACTGTGGCCGGTTAACACCTGCGTCAGATAGTAGTTTACTACTCCGTGTTTTCTATTTTCCCAGCAGGCTAAATTGGTTATAAATTTTCTGGTCCACTTCCCTCTGTTTCCATGGTTACAGGTGATCTGCCATTGGTTCATCGTATGGTTCCTCTTTAGCTCTCGGGTTTCATTTTTATTTACCTCCGCCGCTTTCTTAAAGATCCGGCTTCGCTATTGCACTAACAGTTTTATCGGGATCAATTCGGCTATAACTACTGCTGCTGGCTCCGAGGTCATTCTATAGGCACTTATCACTCTCATTGCGCAGTTTCTCTGCACCGCGCCTAGCATTTTGCAGTTGTATTCTCGTTCAAGTGTGTTAGACCATATCTCAGCACCATACAACATTATCGAGTGGGCCACATTAGTCAAGAGGCCACTATTGGTAGTAGTGGCGCCCTATTGGTAGTAGTGGTGCTACTATTGGTAGTTGTTATGATGCTAATAGTAATTGTGATGGTTTTAGTGTCAGATAGTGCTGCTGTTATTGGTATTAGTGGTGGTGTTGTTGGTAGTAGTGGTGGTGCTAGTGGTAGATAATGTTACTGCTATTGGTAGTATTGTTTGTGCTATTGGTATTTGTGCAGGAGCTATTGGTAGTAGTGGTAGAGGTAGTACTAGTGGTAGTAATTGCGGTGCTTGTGGGGGTGGTAATAGTGGTAGTGTTGGTAGTAGTAATTAATGCCATTACTTAAGACATAGCTTATAAAATTAACTTTTCCTTGATGTGTAGGAAGTATTGGTATGTAACAGATCAACAACGCCACCTCCCTACTCCAGGTACCAAGAGCAATCATTTAAGGATAAAATGGGTTATAAGTGACAATGCACTTTAAAAGTGAAATAAATTTATTAAATATAAAATTAATATATATATAACATGGTGTTACAGATAGCCGTAGGCCAAAATAAAAACGTGAGGAATATCTATAAGAGTGAAGGGCTACTTATATTTTAGCGTTGCCCAGAAAGGTGTAGTTGTGGAGTTATGCAGGCTTCGTCGAACCAATGGCTGGCCCAAAAAAAAATAGTAACGTGAACGTAGAGAAATGTCAAGAAATCTATAGCAATTTTAACAAAACAAATCATACAAAATTGAAAAGTCCATAGTACGGAAGTCTGAAGACACCAGTCCCGATGATTCAAAACCTAATCAACGACAGCAACAGAACTCTCGTGTGTGCTTCAGTATAGTGAGCAAACAATGGCGACAGCGCTGAACGGCAAGAGCAGAAAGCTCAAATAAAAATCACCTCTAAAAAGTTATATTGCGCACAATCAATACCATATTTCCGTTCTTATTATCTCGTTTGAGAGTTTCCTGCTACGGTTCTTATCTCAGTGAAATTATATGTCGTCAGGAAATGAGAGTTGCCTTTTACTTTTACACCAGTATCAAATGGTTTGCGAAAATTTAAATTCCTAAATGAAAAAAACTGACATTATTCCCAAGTACGTTTCGAGTTAAGGTACGTCCGAAAGGCGCTAGTATGCACAAGTTGGATATACTTTGATGGAATTACACATTCAGATATAATTACCAAGATACTGAGTTCAGCTTTTTGGTCGAATGAATACTACATGCTATTGACATACACGCGTCCAGAAATTCACGGCCACGGATTCCAAGTTTATTCTTGATTCAGGACGATCATATAGAGTACATAATAATCTTAGCTGAGAGAATGCGTCCTACGAAATTTTACTTCCACAGATTGTCAATACTGTACGACGGGTAAATCCTCTTACATTTAATCTTCAGTGAGTACCTAACGTTGTGTCATTGCCCATGCCGAAATGAGTGAAGGAAATATAACGTAACAAACAATCTGAAAATATCTCAATTAATTACATTTTCTACAAAGAAATAAAAATGGTCAAAGGACACTTGAACTCAAAATGTTCACATGTAAATTTAACATTTAACCAGTATGAGCCATAATCGAAAGAAATATAACATGTTATTAGAGTAACAGAAGATCAACAAACCTTCGACATATTATGTATACAGTATTTCGAAATTGAGCTCGTACAATTTTGTAGTGCAAAATTTTTTCACAAATTTTGAATGCCAAGTATTTACGCAGGTTAGGTGCATAATTGTGAACTCTCTGGAAGCTGAAAATTTATAAAAATCCACACCTTTGCATAAAATTCAAGGAACAGTAGAAGAGGTTCACTCTTTTCGCGAGGCGAAAGAAATTGAACTCTAGCTGTCTTTAAATTCAGGTACCTCTTGATACAAAAGTTGTAATCACCATCAGTCATTTATCAAAAGACAGAACCTATTGTTGGGCAGATGAGAAACAAAATCGTGTGACAAAAAATGAGGTAAAATTTACATCCGAGATAACCTAAGAGCTCAGTTGATGANGCTGGCTCCGAGATCATTCTATAGGCACTTATCACTCTCATTGCGCAGTTTCTCTGCACCGCGCCTAGCATTTTGCGGTTGTATTCTCGTTCAAGTGTGTTAGACCATATCTCAGCACCATACAACATTATCGAGTGGGCCACATTAGTCAAGAGGCCACTATTGGTAGTAGTGGCGCCCTATTGGTAGTTGTTATGATGCTAATAGTAATTGTGATGGTTTTAGTGTCAGACAGTGCTGCTGTTATTGGTATTAGTGGTGGTGTTGTTGGTAGTAGTGGTGGTGCTAGTGGTAGATAATGTTACTGCNTAGTGCTGCTGTTATTGGTATTAGTGGTGGTGTTGTTGGTAGTAGTGGTGGTGCTAGTGGTAGATAATGTTACTGCTATTGGTAGTATTGTTTGTGCTATTGGTATTTGTGCAGGAGCTATTGGTAGTAGTGGTAGAGGTAGTACTAGTGGTAGTAATTGCGGTGCTTGTGGNCTATTGGTATTTGTGCAGGAGCTATTGGTAGTAGTGGTAGAGGTAGTACTAGTGGTAGTAATTGCGGTGCTTGTGGTGGTGGTAATAGTGGTTGTGTTGGTAGTAGTAATTAATGCCATTACTTAAGACATAGCTTATAAAATTAACTTTTCCTTGATGTGTAGGGAGTATTGGAATGTAACAGATCAACAACGCCACCTCCCTACTCCAGGTACCAAGAGCAATCATTTAAGGATAAAATGGGTTATAAGTGACAATGCACTTTAAAAGTGAAATAAATTTATTAAATATAAAATTAATATATATATAACATGGTGTAACAGAAAGCCGTAGGCCAAAATAAAAACGTGAGGAATATCTATAAGAGTGAAGGGCTACTTATATATTAGCGTTGCCCAGAAAGGTGTAGTTGTGGAGTTATGCAGGCTTCGTCGAACCAATGGCTGGCCCAAAAAAAAATAGTAACGTGAACGTAGAGAAATGTCAAGAAATCTATAGCAATTTTAACAAAACAAATCATACAAAATTGAAAAGTCCATAGTACGGAAGTCTGAAGACACCAGTCCCGATGATTCAAAACCTAATCAACGACAGCAACAGAACTCTCGTGTGTGCTTCAGTATAGTGAGCAAACAATGGCGACAGCGCTGAACGGCAAGAGCAGAAAGCTCAAATAATAATCACCTCTAAAACGTTATATTGCGCACAATCAATACCATATTTCCGTGTTTATTATCTCGTTTGAGAGTTTCCTGCTACGGTTCTTAACTCAGTGAAATTATATGTCGTCAGGAAATGAGAGTTGCCTTTTACTTTTACACCAGTATCAAATGGTTTGCGAAAATTTAAATTCCTAAATGAAAAAAACTGACATTATTCCCAAGTACGTTTCGAGTTAAGGTACGTCCGAAAAGCGCTAGTATGCACAAGTTGGAGATACTTTGATGGAATTACATATTCAGATATAATTACCAGGATACTGAGTTCAGCTTTTTGGTCGAATGAATACTACATGCTATTGACATACACGCGTCCAGAAATTCATGGCCACGGATTACTCCAAGTTTATTCTTGATTCAGGACGATCATATAGAGTACATAATAATCTTAGCTGAGAGAATACGTCCTACGAAATTTTACTTCCACAGATTGTCAATACTGTACGACGAGTAAATCCTCTTACATTTGATCTTCAGTGAGTACCTAACGTTGTGTCATTGCCCAGGCCGAAATGAGTGATGGAAATATAACGTAACAAACAATCTGAAAATATCTCAATTAATTACATTTTCTACAAAGAAATAAAAATGGTCAAAGGATACTTGAACTCAAAATGTTCACATGTAAATTTAACATTTAACCAGTATGAGCCATAATCGAAAGAAATATAACATGTTATTAGAGTAACAGAAGATCAACAAACCTTCGACATATTATGTATACAGTATTTCGAAATTGTGCTCGTACAATTTTGTAGTGCAAAATTTTTTCACAAATTTTGAATGCCAAGTATTTATGCAGGTTAGGTGCATAATTGTAAACTCTCTGGAAGCTGAAAATTTATAAAAATCCACACCTTTGCATAAAATTCAAGGAACAGTAGAAGAGGTTCACTCTTTTCGCGAGGCGAAAGAAATTGAACTCTAGCTGTCTTTAAATTCAGGTACCTCTTGATACAAAAGTTGTAATCACCTTCAGTCATTTATCAAAAGACAGAACCTATTGTTGGGCTGATGAGAAACAAAATCGTGTGACAAAAAATGAGGTAAAATTTACATCCGAGATAACCTAAGAGCTCAGTTGATGANAGATGAGAAACAAAATCGTGTGACAAAAAATGAGGTAAAATTTACATCCGAGATAACCTAAGAGCTCAGTTGATGACATTGGTGTGTCTATAAATGAAAAATAATTACTACTTTAGCTTATCAGCAACTTTTCGTTTCCTGTAGTCAAGGTAAAGCCAAAAATAAGTTAAGTATTACGTATAAGTTTAATAGTAATATATGATTTATTTTGAGGTATGGATGTAGTGTGACGCCCGATGTTACTTGTGAACGTTTGACTAGGTTGAATTAATATTCGGCTTCAGAAGAGACATACTAATAGAAAAGCGGAAATTCGGTTGAAGTGGTACATGCTTGTTTCTACACTACAATTAACGGAAAACAGATTCCAAAGATGACTCCTAAAGCAACTAAGAAAAATGTTGGCAGAAGAAATTTTAATTATGAAACGAAAATATTATTTTGTTGATTGTTTTAATATTTCCGCTCAATGCAATGAGCCTAATCAATGTATAGCTTGCTCATTAAATAAATAAACCCCTATGTCTAGAAACGACACACACACATGGTTGACGCAAGGTTAAAAACCAGAAACTCGAGAGTCGAGCCCGCTGTAGTGAACTCGAAAACCAAAGATGGAAAGTGAAAAGCAAACGAATAAGGGGAATAACGCGATCTACATTCATAAAGTGGTGCAGCAAGTCGGCCCCGATCTGGGATATCCTCGGCAGGAAATGAGAATCAAGAATAGCTTCGTTAACTACTTCCTCGGAGCGCGCACCGCTGAAGGGGGCCAGCCGCCTCGCCCGCTACGACAATGTTCCATCATTACCGCCAGCCACATTATGCAGACGGCTGACTGGCGAGGCGCACTTGTGACGGCTCCCAGGATATCGCCCAGCACACCAGCTGCGAGAGCTGAGCCTGTGTCGGGGACACGACTATGGTTTGCACCTCAATACGTCTGCGTAAGAGGAGTCACTTTTTTTATTTCCGATGTGGAAATGAATTGAAAGCAACGAAACGGATACTTGGATAACATAATATGCCTTAAATATGCAGATCCATACGAGCTCGTTCATTTGGCACAAAGTTGTGTGAGCTACATTAGAATCGCAAGATATACTGCCCGTAAATTCTCGCCCATGCCCAAAATCTCTACCTGTTNAGTTGTGTGAGCTACATTAGAATCGCAAGATATACTGCCCGTAAATTCTCGCCCATGCCCAAAATCTCTACCTGTTGTGCCATGCCCACTCCCTTTTTTTCTCTTTAAAAACTCTCACCATTCTCCGCATCCGCGAATGCGTGGTGCCTACTTTAGGTCATGCATCCATCCTAATCGTACAGCCGATCAATGGAGACCGCGTTTATTTGAATCGTGTTATTAGTCACGAAGCAATAAGGATGGAATTGATCACGCTGCTAACGTTATATTACCGTTTCCATGTTGTTACAACGTGTGTTGATCTGATTTTGAAAACGTATTGAAGTCAAAAATAATTTCGGTGGTTTCTTACTGCCCACTACCTCTCGATATATTTGTTGCTCGAATCACACATTGATAACTGACGTGTTACCTCAGATCAGAATAATTTTATGTTGCAATTAGCAAACCAAACCGAGTCGGCGCACACATTTACACACACAAGAAGACACATATTTAAACGTATGTATATTATATAATGACTGTGTGTCTAAGAAGTGGGGCCACTAGAAACCTAGTTTGGCAAGTATAATTATTGCTGATTGGTAAAATTTAATTTCGTACACATGCATAAGTAAACCTGTATATTAAGAACTGTAGGTTCAACCAATNAATAATTTTATGTTGCAATTAGCAAACCAAACCGAGTCGGCGCACACATTTACACACACAAGAAGACACATATTTATATGTATGTATATTATATAATGACTGTGTGTCTGAGAAGTGGGGCCACTAGAAACCTAGTTTGGCAAGTATAATTTANGACTGTGTGTCTGAGAAGTGGGGCCACTAGAAACCTAGTTTGGCAAGTATAATTTATGCTGATTGGTAAAATTTAATTTCGTACACATGCATAAGTAAACCTGTATATTAAGAACTGTAGGTTAAACCAATTCGAAAATTTAACCGTGTGGAGTAAGCGAATATGAACCCCTGCAGTTTTTCTTCTCTCAGGAAATACAATTAAAATTGAAAATAAATGTAGTACATTTATACGCGATTGCAGATCATATTTGCTTGTTACAGAAAACTTACCATACATATCCCGTTTTTGCAAAGCTCAACAAATACACACATCGTGTATACTAGAAATAATATTTTCGTGAGTGTGTCAGGATTATATCAGCATAGTGGCCAGGAAGCACTGATGAAACGAGTGAGCCAATGATTGTTGTCTTCGTGCAAATAATCATTTTTCCTTGACAGATCCAAATATGATGTAATGATGCATTTGCGTTGTTACTACTATATGGTTGAAAGCGATCATAATAAAAATATGCAACTAGGATACAACTTTTAGTCCGAAATAAAGAGCTCTTTGAATACTTAATCTTTGATTTTCAAACTATATTATTTATAATATAAGCCTACAAGCGAATAAATGTGTTTAGTTTACATAAGTGCGCGGGCGTAAATATCATTTGCCAATATTACCTTCTCATGTGGAAATGACCACTTATTAGCATTAATGTAAGCTTACTACCGATTAGCCCCAATTTAAAACTTGTTTATGATTGTACTAATAATATCATAAAGAAAAATACCTTAATATAAGGTTAATAGATTATCATTGTCACCAGGTTGACCCGTCTCGCGTCCCGAAATATATTTTTCCTCAGAAGGCACACTCTGTCGAAACTCTCAGGCTGCCTACCGCAATAAATATTAAGGGTTTGGCGAGTGTGCTAGAGGAATGGCTCCAGGATTCCAAGGCGGAATGAACACGTGGTGTAAGGGCCACATGCGGAGGAAGACAGACGCAGCTGCGTCTCGCAGCTATAAGGGGACCTAAGATCACACCAACAGATGCGTCGCTGCCGAGCCGGGTTCCGCAATAAATGATGAGAGCTTTTGGCGAGCGTGAAAGATTAATAGCGACGCGATATCCGGAGGCAGAGGGAACACTGTGCCGACTAAAGGGGCCACCAAGTGTCGCAGCACGTGCCGGGCGGAGCACATAAACTTCTATGCCAGAATCAAGGAACGACGCCGGGCCCACGAGCAGTAGCCAGAGCGCCGAACATGTTTTACGTCCCAGAGGATGCGGCAGTCAGCCCAACCACGTACAGAGATGATGCGAGTTTAATATTGCGAACTAGCTTACAAAAACACGAGGAAAAGGAAGGAATGGGGCACTCGGCCGATGTGAAGCATGGAGTGCAGAGTGGCGCCGGGAGGAACGCGTTCGAGGGAAGGCATCGAGACATCAACACCGGTCGGCGAGGACCTGTCGCAGCCCAGGCGTCGCAGTCCGTCCACCAAGTGACGGAGCGGTCCCGAGAACGCCGGCTGGGAGATGGACCATCGCCTCGAGACAGCTAAGAAGAGACATACTGGAAGTGTGACGAACCTTGCTCCGCAAGACACAAATCGCCGCGTCAAGCCCTTCATAGCCTACGTATCAAGGGGGAGAGAGTTGTCTCATGTGTTCCTGTAGAAGTTAACCTGTTAAGCGAAAATAAAACTGACCGAGTGTGCCTTCTGAGGAAAAATATCTTTCGGGATGCGAGACACATCAAATTCCCCACCGGCCGTTACATCAGAGGCACACCCTGGTATTGCTACATCTTATGGTTTGGTATCTGGGGTAGATGCGGTTCTGGGCGTTCGCGTCGTGCTTGCTTCCGTGTTGTCGGTGGGTAGTGGGACAGCTAGGGCGGTCTACCCTCTCTCCCTCTCCTCCTCTGCCACCGAACTATTTAGGGGAGGAGAGGGGCGGCCCCCTCCGCTACTCTGTCGAGCGGCACTCCCCCCTCGTGCTATTGACCTTGCATCCCCATCCGACTCCGTAGCGCTACTGGGGAAAGTTATGGCTTACTGCATCACAAACCAGTTTGTGAGGTTTTATCATCCTCTTACAATTTGTCAATAACATCACAGGCCGACAAACCCTGGGGAAAGAGTCTCTACCTGCTCCTAATTCTCAGTAAATGGGGGGTTGTCCCAACACTTCATACATTGTCATGAATTACCCCTTACACACTAACACTTCTTCAAAAAAAATTTGTCATAATTTCCTTACACACTAACCCTTAATCAAAACAAATTATTCACAATCTCCGTATTCACTAATACTACATAATAACCATTTACAACTCGGCCGAGGGCCTCGATTTGCTACCTACCTCGTATCCTATGTGAGTTTTATCGTACTTCGTGCTCAACAGACACCTCGCGTCGCCTTCGGTACCTCCGATATTACCATTGATCAACAATTGATATTAACACAAGTGACCCTAGGTACACTGACCATCATTGGGTGCTAATTTCAATTTACACCACAAACACTAACCACAACACATGGTTTACAGGCTCGTTACAAAATAATTAACACTAAAGCATAAGTTTAATTTGCAGATATTAAACATAACAGAAGTATGGAAGTGTTAATTCGGCTTTTACACATTTTTACATTAAAACAATTCGAGTACTCCAATAGCATGCGAAATAACATTATGTAGATTTATTAAATTAAGCAAAACCAAAAAAAACTGGTTTGCCAAATACTTATGGAATTTATAGCACGGCCTCGAAATTTTGCAGTGACAAAATATGTAATTTGTTTTAACCGTAAATACCTATTAAAATATTAACAGCTAAAACCTTCGCGACGGTTTTTGTACAGAATACAAATAAAAATTAGTTGGGCGAGTAATTGAACAGGCACCAGATCTTCAAAACTTTGGCAACAAATAGTTAACTATACAAAGGTGAGATAGCGGCTTTCTGTTCTGATGTTCTCTCAAGTCATTTCTTTGTAAATTGTAAAAAACAACCATTAAATGCCAACATGTAAAAATAAAAAAATAAATAATATAT